>JARYHS010011085.1:0-10000 GCA_031002005.1 Vandiemenella viatica | reverse complement strand
ACAATGCCCCGCTGTCTGAAAACAATGGGTGTGCATCATAGCCGTGAAATGTAGATTGCACACTGGTTTAACTACCACCATAAATAAATTACTATTAACTTCCAAACTAGGAAAGTAAAATTTAACATATTAGTTAAACCTGCTGATTTCTATGCATAATTCTCAGGCATATAGCTTCATCCGGAGTGAAGCAATTAACAAATATGAGCCAGATTTTTTCATGTTTGGAACTGTAATTAAATAAATACGGTGGAAAACTGCAATATTAGACTTTTCTCATGATTTAGGGATGAAACTATATATTTATAACAAATTAGCTGTTTCTAGTATTACAGTGGAACTTTGATGTCGGGGTGTGGTGGTCAAAATTAAATTTTGAATTTCAATAACTTCCATAGAAAAGAAGCAAACTTTAACACGTTTGTTAAACATAGTAAGCTCACTCTAAAATGAAAATCTGAGGTATATAAAGTTATTAGGGTAGAAAGCGATTTTACATTAGCGGAAGGTATGGGATAGATGTATGGAAATTTACGAGTCTCAGACTTTTTTTTATTATTTATGGCTCCACGCCTCGTCGACGTCTAGTTCATTAGAGGCTGGATAGGACTGGGGGCAAGGAACGGGAAGAAATTCGGCCATGGCCTTTTGAAGGTAGCATTCTGGCATTTGCCTGGAATAATTTGGGGAATCCATGGAAAACCCAAATCTGGATGCCCGGACAGGGATTCGAATCGGCGTCCTCCCGAATTCGAGGTCAGAGCGTTAACCGCTCACCAACTATGCTCGGTACTTTTTTTATATAATATTTGGGTTATATATGGGTAAAAAGTGTACCAAATTTCAGCTTTCGACGGCTACGGAATGTACCTTAGTGTTTCGATGATCATCAGACGGTGAGTGATTGACAAAATCACTGCCGAATAACATCCGAACTATGAAAAGTTACGAATAGAATTTAGTATGTCTGCTAAGATTGCTGACATCTATCCATAATAGAAATTTGAGACATGTAGCGTGGATACAACCGAAGAAATTGAGATTCAAAATGTAGGGAATCGTTTCGAGAAAAGGCTAGGCAGTGTCGCACTGTCTCGACTTTGCCGGTGCGTTGCCGTGAACCCTAATTTAGACTACAGCGTTGCAAACAATCAAAGAGAAATGAGCAATGACAGCTGTAGAGAGAGACTGGTGATGGAGCAGGCCTGTGCGGCGGGCGGGTGGAACTGCAGGCGCCGCGACGCGCCGGCCAATAGCCGTCAGGCGATGACGGAGCGGCCGTTGACGGCTGCCGCTCGGCCGCTCGTCACAATTCGTCACGACGCCGCCTGCAGGGGGCGATAAAGCGTCGCGCCATCGATCAGCCAAGTCAAACACGTCTCAAGCCGCGCAGCATAGCAAGCAGCCGACCACTGCTCACCACGACGGCGCACAGACAACATTATTAACAACGGTCGTGAACCGGAAGGAATGCACGCATGCTCTAATGAAATTAGAATGAACAGTGGAGGCTGAGAGACAACAAGCCAATGAGAGGGCATTGCACGTTGAAGCATAAAATAATCTATGTCTCAGAATGACAATAACATAATACAAATAACACTCGATTGCTATTGAAATGATAACTAACAAAATGATACAAAACAGCGCTAAGGGAAAAATTAATTATAAAAATTATTTAAGTTAATTATTCTTATAATGATTTGTGATGAAATATCTTCGCATTTTTATACTGAAAAATATAATGTTTCAGGTTTCACAATTTAACGTTTATTTACCATTATTATACAAAAATCAGGCAACAAAATAAAACACAAAACATTCTTATTCTTGTTGAAATATGACGATTATATGATATAGAACGATAATTAATACATTAATGTTTACGGAAATACTTTCATCTTTGCAACACGTTTGCTGTATGGATGAAATATAACTTGGTATTTATATATAAAATCTTATGTATGAGTATACATAAAATAGACGTGTGTGTGTCCCTATATTTCACCCTCTAGCCACCGCTACCAAACGCTGATCACTCATATTAGTGTGTGGTAGCAGCATGGAGCTTTCCATCGTGCACAACGTTGGCAGGTAGCTGTGGGAGATATGGTGGTTGATTTTGGTTGATCAGGGACATTTTCGTATTTTGACCAAAAACATGTGTGTCCCTGTATTTCTCTTTGCTGCCACGACTACATAACGCAGAACACTGCTGTTTATGTGTGGTAGTAATCTCGAATCTCCCATCGTGCACCATGCTGGTTGCATGTCGGTAGCTATCAATCAAAATTCTTAACAAACACAAACGAAGATGTGGGCACCAGCTAGTATTTAATAACAAGAGGTCGTCATCTTTATCATTCTAGGCATTAATAAAATTGTAGTTTAAAAAACTAAAAATACGCTTTCGTAATAATGTGAACTAAAAGGTTAAAAATAATCTTTAAATATAAAGATTTTGTTTAAAAGTGATAGGACGTCCCACAATTCAGGATAAATTAATTTTTTCGAATAAGCTTAAAGAATTAAGTCACTGACTACAAAATTAACTTTAATGTAAAAAAATCATGGGGTGCTATATCAGTTGTCTTGTATTTTTTGTCGTTGGCTGTTTGTAAAGGTAGAGTCATTCTCAAAAGTTGTGTAGAGAGCACCCCACGCTTTTTTTTACATTAAAGTTAATTTTGTAATCAGTGACTTTATTCTTTAAACTTATTCCAAAAAATTAATATATCCTGAATTGTGGGACGTCCTATCACTGTTAAACAAAATCTTTATATTTAAAGATTATTTTTAACCTTTTAGTTCACATTATTACGAAAGCGTGTTTTTAGTTTTTTAAACTATAATTTTATTTTTAACTTTTTAGTTCAGATAGTTTCAAAAGTATGTTTCCTACTGTTGGCTTTTCTTCGCCAATCTTTCTTTTTCTTTGTGTTGTAGGTTTATTTTTAATTATTATTTCTACGAGTTAAATACAATTAAATGGTCAGCTCAGCCAGAGGTCCTATAGCAGGGAAAATGTGGAAGACTACTCTTCTATAATAGTACGAAGTAATGTTTCGAATACTCACTATTCAACAGCAAGTTATGCGACTGCAGACAGAGAAACCTTTATGTATAGGAGACAATCGAAGACGATCGTCTTCAGCAACCAAGGCTCGTAAATCACATCCGGGAAACTGGAGATGGTCAAAGTAACGAGAATAGCAGGACGTTGCTAAGAGACTGCTGTATTGTCAACGGTTCTTAAAACGTGTGCAATTTTTTTCTGTTGTTACTGTCAAAGTAATGAGAATAACAGGACGTTGCTAAGAGACTGCTGTATTGTCAACGGTTCTTAAAACGTGTGCAATTTTTTTCTGTTGTTACTGTCAAAGTAATGAGAATAGCAGGATATAGCTATGAAATTATTGTATTGTCACCGGTTCTTAATAAGTGTGCCAAATTTCAAAACTGCTCGGACATCTGGAAGTGGGTCAAAATGGAGTTGTAAAATTCCGTTACATTCATTCATACATACATACATACATACATACATACATACATACATACATACATACATACAAGTCAAGCTAATATAAAGCGTGTAAAAACACTCTAGGCACATCGTGTCGTGACTCCCGAGACCACAGCAACTACCGAAGTCATCGTATTGGAAAACACGGAATGACATTGGTTGACATAGCAACAGCTGTAGACATTAATCATGGTTCAGCAAGTCACATTATGAGTGATGTGATCAGGTTTCATAAGGTGCCTGCGCGATGGCTGCCACGGCAGCTGACTCCGGAATTGAAGCAGCGGCGTGTTGACGCGTGGGAAGAACTTCTGCAGCTCCTGGAACGTGACGGTGATGCCTTCCTTTCACAAATCTTCGCCGCAGGCGAAACCTATGTCCATTACCATCAGCCTAGAACAAAGCGAGCGAGCTAGGAATGGCGCCATTCGACATCACCTAAACCAAAGAAGTTTCGAACACAGCCATCCTCAGCAAAGGTTACGAATATCTTCTTTTGGGACGGAAAAGGCGTCCTCTTGGAGTACAACACGCCGCGAGGGACCACTTTTACCAGTAACACACTAGAGCTGTAAAAATAACGATGTATTCGTTACTGAGTAACGGGTTCGTCGCCTGACTCCAAGTACCGAATCGTTACTCACAAATTCATTTCGTTACTCACATGTTTCATTACTCGCATTTGTTGTATAGTTACGAACACGTTCCAGCTCCCGCAGGTAACTAATTTTGCCAACGTAAAGACTAATTTTGTACTTATCTTAATTTTGTTTAACATTAAAATTTACACTGCATAGTTTGTAAACAGACACGACAGTTTGTATGAGTAATTTGAGATAGTTACTATTTTTTGATTAATAGTTTATTAGTGAGGTTTATTGATTCCAAACATTTGTGAAATTTGTTTATTTTAAGAATTGATACCTTCTATCCATTGCAATTAAATTAAATTAAATTAAATATTTAATAAAATTGCAAATGGAGCACAAGCTCCGGTGGAAATTTCCCTGCACACTCATCTTCCCCCCTTTCCTGCATCTCTACAAATTTTAACTTTAAATTCTTTGAACGATTTTGGTAAATTATTCATAATTTCTCTTGGTAACTTATTTCAATCCCTGAAACCCTTACCTAAAAAGAGAATCTTCCTAATTCCTTGTGCCTGAAATCGAGTGCAAGATTGTGGTCATGGTAATCTTTTCCCTTCCAAGCATTACATTTAATTCTTACACCAGTATCTTTCCATGCCTCACCATCAAAATACGCCTTGTAGACTCCCATGACCCTCTCCACCCTCCTCACGTCTTCCAATGAATCCCATTCCATTTCTTTTATCATATCTGTTACTGATTGAGTTCTGCGATAAATTCCAGAAACAAATCTAGGAGCTCTTTTTTGCAATTACAGAATTCCATAAACAAAGAACAAGTTACAATGACTTTATTCCTTTTGCCTGGTGTTAATTATTGTATTATTACCGCAGGATTCATGTGATCAATCATCAATGCGGTTCTGGCTTTGATGTTGAATGTTTGTTGCATCCGCGATGCAACAGCAATTAATCTCATGTTTGTTTGTTATTGATTTAGAAGTTTTGAATATTGATAGTTTTAAAACGAAACAATTAATGCGGAAGTCAATAGTATTTTGCCTGCAGACATGTCCACATTTATTTCAACAAATCTATCACAAAAAGATGAAGAATTAAAAAAAAAAAATGAAAACCGTAAAGGAAGACAGTGGTGAAACCTCTTTAAAAACGAAATAGTTCGACGAGATTATAATATTTCTTAAATACATGTCCCATTATCACATAAGGCTTCTATGCAGGGTTTTGAGCAGGCTACTTTAAAAATAATCGTCATTAGTTATTTTCACTAGATATGTCACTGTCAGGTGAAAGGTCAGGTCTTTTTTGTATGCAAACAGGTGTTTGTTTTGAAATTGGAATATTATTTCGTATAAAATATTCATTACAGTAAATCAAGTGTACATTCAGAGGTTTTCCGTAAGATCCATGTGCTAATCACTTGCCTTTAAGTTTTATCCGAATGTACAACTTAGCTAAACTTATTTTATTAAATAAACAATTTACTTTAACTCTACCAAGTACGAACGAAGTCGTCCCGTATGCGATACGATGCGATGCAATGCTTCATGCTAGTGTTCGATTGTACCGAAAGTAACGAGTAACGATTCGAAAGTATTGATTGGCTTAGTAACGAATACATACGGGTACAGAATTTCTCGTTACTTTTACAGCTCTATAACACACACACACAGACCTCCTCAAAAATCATCTTCGGCCTGCCATTAAAACAAAACGACGTGGATATCGACAGGTATTCTTCTGCAACATGGCAATGCACGGCCCATTCAGCTTGTACAACGGTTGCAACAATCGCAGACTTGCAGGTTCAATGTCAGCCTCATCAACCATACTCGCCCGACCTTGCCCCAAGTGATTTTCATAGTTTGGACCCCTAACAGAAACCCTTTCTGGGTCAAAATTTCAATCCGTTAACGATGAGCGCCAGGCGGTGGACGAGTGGCTGTCTTGTGTTCCAATTAAAAAAATATACGGGAATTCAGACACTGCGGAAGTGCTGGCAGACATGCATTGAGCGTGTAGGAGACTACGTCGAAAAATGGTACATATGACTTGTATGTGTGCACAATATATGAAATTTAAGAAAATAAGAAGCAATGTATTTAGTGCGAGACTCGTTATACGAGGCGCGTCCAGAAAGTAAGTTCAGTTTCAATTTATCTCCGCTGCAGCGCTGCGATTGCAGTTCCGCACATGCGCTGTAGACGATGTGTATCAAGGGGAAGAACGTGCGCCATTTGGAGATCGCTGTCAGTTACGTACGCTTTGTTGTGCTTGTTTGAAATGTCGGCGTTGATTGGAAATCCCGCCGCCTGTGAAATCAGGTCTGTGATTCGGTTTCTGAATGCCAGGAAAGTGAAACCAAGTGAAATTTATCGGCAAATTTGCGATGTTTACGGACCAAATGCGATGAGTGATTCGATGGTGAGAAGATGGGTCCGACAGTTCAATGGCGGGCGTGGTGATGAGCACGATGAAGAACGAAGTGGGCGTCCACCTTTGGTTTCAGAAGAACTGGTTCACGCGATTGATGACAAGATCCAGGAAAACCGTAGGTTTACAATTAGTGCTCTCGCTATGGACGTCCCCCAAATTTCACGATCACTGATGCATGAAATTGTTACCAAACAACTGAAATTCCGTAAACTTTGCTCACGTTGGGTACCAAAAATTCTCACTGAGCAACACAAAACACAACGGATGGGTAGTGCACTTGAGTTTTTGACCCGTTATGCTGAAAGCGGCGAAGAATTTCTGAGACGGATAGTCACAGGAGATGAAACGTGGGTTTCTTACGACACCCCTGAGAGTAAGCGGCAATCAATGGAATGGAGGCACACTTCATCCCCACCAAAGGTTAAGCCGAAGCAAATCATGACACCTCGGAAAATGATATGCACAGTGTTCTGGGACTGGAAAGGCATCCTACTCATTGACTTCTTACCGCGTGGTCAAACAATCAAAGCAGATGCTTATTGCGAGACACTTCGGAAATTGCGCCGTGCAATTCAGAATAAGCGCCGGGGACTGCTGTCAAAAGGTGTTGTTTTGCTTCACGACAACGCACGACCACACACTGCAAACGTGACGAAAAACCTCGTACAGGGATTTGGCTGGGACGTGTTTCACCATCCTCCATACAGCCATGACCTCGCTCCTACCGACTTTCATCTGTTCTTACATCTCAAGTCTTTCCTTGGCGGTCATCACTTCACCAATGACGACGAGCTGAAAGAAACCGTTTCCAACTGGTTGAAGACACAGGCGGCAGATTTCTATGAAGAAGGTATACAAAACCTGGTGCCACGCTGTGACAAATGCCTGCAAAATTTCGGCAGTTATGTGGAAAAGTAGTTTAAGAGTGTACAATTTCATTTTATTAGCAAACGGAACTTACTTTCTGGACGCGCCTCGTACTATCTGCACTTAGACTTTTATTCTTCGACAGTTTCTTTCTCCGGCCATGAGTTTCGAGACAGCTTTACTGCGTGTTTTATCTGACCGGTTAGTTTGCTTTCCCTGTGACGTCGGGTTATTGTTCGTGTCCTGCGGATGTCTTCTGCGGCTTTCTTGGATGGGATTAAGTCAACCTCTGCCGGGTCAGCGAAGACCAAGGTGCGGAAAACTTTATATCTCTAAGTGCGAGAAAACTTTCTTATCCAACTCGAGTCTCTTTATGTGGACGCAAATGTTGTCGTAAACTACATTTTAAGTACACCGTGAATAATATTATAACGTCCTTATTAGCGTTATGAGAATTTATTAAAACTCTGACTTAGGTCGGAGCTGTAGAATCGTAGGGAGCGTGCAGTTTCCCTTCGTAATTAACTTGAAGATAAATCTCATTTCTCAGTCCAGGACGCGACTCTCGCTTTCATTTCGTTCACCCCGCCACACTTCAGAGGTATACGTCACGTCTAGCAACGAAAACAAGTACTGCGATGATGGTGCTAGTTTTTACTTTTTTCCTCAACCTCTCATTACGCATATGTGCTTACAAGGCATAAAGCTTCAAGCAAATTACCAAGTCGATTACGAGTTTAAGAGTCTGCTTTTAATTAACTGCTACGGAGCATATATATCAGTTACTGAATATCTCACAATTCTACGTTATTCTTGAATAAGGTAAACTAGATGGCCCGTGCTAAAATTTCGCGAATGCAATGAAGAGAAAGGTTAGGGGTTTGTACAAGGATGAAAGAACAACCTCCTCATTTGTTTCAATTGTTTATTTGTTTAGTGTAATAGGTACGTAACAAATGTCGACGCCAGAGACGCTGTTTATTAATATCTCTGTGATGTGTGCTGCTGCTATCTAGCAGCCTGGCTCTGAACTGTTTCATACGCGCGACTTTCACTGTTATTACTTTTATCGTTTAAGGGTGATATTCCGCAAAATTCGTTCTTAAGAAATGATGTGACCAAAACAGAGACCTTAATTTGTAATATGTATCATAGCTCATTTATCTATTTCGTCTAGATATCAAGAGAGATAAATGGCTCACGATAAAAAAAAAAAGTTACGAAAATAATGACCATTTTGCCCTTTAAAGGTAAATTCAAAAAAAAAAAAAAAAAAAAAAAAAAAAATCCTTTCTTAAAATATGAATTGATCAAAGCAAGACCTTAATCTGTAAGATATAACTCATTTATTGATTTGGGTTAGATATCAAGGGAGATAAATAGCTCGTGACAAAAAAGTACGTTATGCAAATAATAATACTTATGCCCTTTAAAGATCGAATTCATAAAAATCCTTTCTTAAAACATGATTTGACCACGGCGAAGATCTTATTCTTTAAAATGATACCACATTTATCAATATCGGCTAGATATCAAGTGAGATAAATAGCTCTTGACACAAAAACGCGTTGCAGAAATATTTACGCTTTTGTCCTCTAAGGGTCGAATTCAGAAAAATCGTGCAGATTAGTGCAATAGTGTTAACAGCATGCTGGTTGAGGTCACAGACGACAAACAACCACACCTCAAAACGCAAATGTAAATGAAATTTGCAATATAAAGCTTATCTTAGCATACCTAGAAGTATAAGCAAAATGATCTGCATGATAATTAAAAACTGATATATAAATATAAGTAATACAATGCTTCCTATATAAGAATGATTTCGTTAAATGTAAAAAAAATAATTATGTTCAAAAGTTAAAAACTAATCACATATTACAGCAAAACTGTACGCTGAAGATACTTCAACGAGAGGCGAAACTCGTCCGTGAAATAAATAATATCCAACATCAGTTGTACTGCGTATTTATTAAATAATAATTATTGGTCTAAAATAATAGTTTCTCGAAACTGATTAGATATCAAAGGAGATAAATAGCTAGAAAAAAAAACCGTTATGATAATAATTATAATTTTGCCCTTTTGGGGTCGAATTTCCCTTGTTAAACAATTATGACACCACGGCGGAGTCCTTAATATTTAAAATGAAATTTCATTTATCTATATGGGTTAGATATGAAGGGAGATAAATGGCGTGACACGAAAACGCGTGTCACAAATATTGATACTTTTGTCCTTTAAGGGTCGAATTCCGAAAAATTCTTGTCTTAATATAAGATGTCACCAAAGCGGAAATCTTATTCTCTAAAATGGTACTTCATTTAACTGTTTCAGTTAGGTACGCAGGTATAAATGGCTCGTGACAGAAAAAACAGCATTTTAGAAATATTGATATTTTGCGCTTTATAGATAGAATTCCGAAAAAATCATTTCTTAATGATTTGACCAAAGTGGTGATCATAAGCTTTAAAATGACACCTGATTCATACTTTTCGGTTAAGTATGAAAGGAGGTAATGGCTGGCGACAAAGAAACACCTTATAGAAATAACATACTCGTCT
>JARYHS010011084.1:0-11961 GCA_031002005.1 Vandiemenella viatica | reverse complement strand
GTCGCCACAGCTGTGAAGCAAGGAGTGACAGGGCGACACAATCACTCACCTCGCCTCCGACGCGCACGTTATTAGTACCTGAAACAACGAAATCACAACAGTTAAAACAAAGCGCACTCCTACATCCCTTGCAGCGTAGAAGAGAGAGAGAAAATGGGAATGGAGATCGGGGCAGCTTGGCCATCAGCTTCTAATTTTCTCTGCGGAGTATGTGGCAGCGCCACCTGCTGACCACGTGACCTTCATAGTCACAACTACTCAGGGCCGCATTTAGGATCTGCAGGCCCCTAGGCTATACCTGTGGTGCGGCAAATTTATATACATTCAATTTAAAAACAACACTAAAATATAAAGCACTTAGGAACAGCCTGGTCATTTGCTCCTTTATAGATTTTAAAAAGGCATATGATTCAATCGACCGGATACCTCTCTTCAACATCCTCGAAGAGCGAGGGCTCCATCCAAAAACCAAGAACCTCACTAAACAAACACTCGCCGGCACAACCTCCAAAGTGAAATTCATGGGAAAGATATCTGAACAGTTTAAGATCAATACCGGCGTTCGACAGGGTGATAGTCTGTCCCCGATACTCTTCAACCTTGTTCTGGATAAAGTCATCCTTCAATGGGAGAAAGAACTTAAACAGCAGAACTATTGGAAACCTATACAACTCGGACGACTCAAGAATTTCCTGCCTAGCCTTCGCAGATGATTTAGCCATACTAGCAGATGATGAGACCACAGCAATTAAACAGATAGAAACTCTCAAAGAATGCGCTGAAAGAGTAGGCTCAAAACTCCACACTCAAAATCTAGTCCCAAAATATGGACAAATTGAGAGACTCCCATAATTCAAGTACCTTGGAGAAATCATCGAACCCACAGGAGGAAAGAAAATAGCACAGAAAGTTCGCATGCAAAGACTTAGGAGAGCCTACGGTAGAACCTGCAACATATATAATAAAAAATATTTGTCCATATATACAAAAGTCTGACATTACAACACAGTTATCAAACCTGAAGCCCTGTACACCAGCGAAACTTTAACACTACATAGGAAAGGTGACCTAGAAAGCATTTTGAAAGAAGAACGCAGAATTATAAGAATGATCCTTGGCCCAGAAGAAACAGATGACGGATATAGACTTAAATCTCGAAAAACAACACAAACACTGTCAAACCTCGCGGTAGACAGCAGGAAATGTAGATTAAGATGTTATGGCCATATCCACAGACTTCCAGCAACAAGACTGATTCATAAAATTGCGACGTACATGGAATAGCTAAAAATTATGCCCTGGGTCTAGCAGATCAAAAATTACCTGGAAAAAGCCCACATAAGCTCATCAGAAATCGTAGACAGACAAACATACAAAGAAAAAATTAACAACTGTGAAGTGCCGCCAGGGAATGAAGTACGGTAATTAAGAGACCGAGGACGAAGCGGACTGAAGAAAGCAAGAAAAATCCACGGAGAAAAAATAAAGGTATATGGAAACTTAGAAAACTGAATCTATAAGGCTTGACGTGATCCGACAGGGTCCAATTGCAGATAATAAACCTTTTAATGCAAAATATTGGACAATGGAATGATAGTAAAAATATACGAGCATAACCTAGTGAAGAATTGAAAGTTCGAAACGTGATTTCTGTATCGATTCCGCGATTGAAGTGAACAAGGTAAGCAAGTGATTCTCACACGTATGGTTCTCGACTGATGATCGATAGATAAGGTGCTGCCCGTTGTATTTGTGGTGTTGAAAACAGATACCCTCATCAAAATCCCACGGGATAAGAAGTTTTAATAACAATATTAAAGAGTAGGCCTACATACGAGCGCATTAAGATAAAACAAACGATAAAAGATGCTTGAGATCAACAAAGCACTCAATAGGAAAAGATTAAAAACTCAATTATTTACAGACGCATGTCAACAGAAGGCGGTGACTAAACTGTATTAAGACAGCGCTACACTAATCAGAGCCTTCCCACATCGCACCAAGCGATCGATATTCCTGAATGGTGAAATAAAGTCATAAAAGAAATACAATAAATTAAATAAAAACACCTACGTGAAGACGAGGAGAGTCGCCGACGCAGATGGCTTTGTTGAACCGCACCGCACCACTACTGCTTCTGGTGTTCCGACCTGCAACCAATTTTCCTTCCTCCAAACGAAGGAACAACCAGAAACCAGTGGCGGCAAAACTTACAGGCCTGCACCACTGATACTGAACTATAAAGACAACTACAGGAAGCTGTAGCAACAAGACCTTAAGTGGTGACGGGTTCTCGATTAAAACCGCAGGTAAAGACTTACATGATCCACACAAAAACAGCAGTCGAACATAATGCGGTCACAGGATACGCATCCTTGAATCAGATCTCTTTCTACACTTTTCCATCAGCAGTGGAACAGTTCCAGAAAGTCGTCATCAGGGGGATTCCCTTCATCATCTCACCAGAAGAAGTAAAAGAGGAACTAGCAGAACGAGGTATGCCAGTAGAACCGTGTTAAGGCTCCGTTCTGCTAAGACCAACCAAGAAGTCCCGCTGGTCCTGGTTGTACTTACCGACTCTGCGGAAAACTGGGGCATTTTCAAAATGACTGCACTCTGTGCCCTCAGAGCCACAATCGAAAAGCTATGTAGTAAGAGGGGTCCTACCCAATGTTTTAATTGTCAGGGAGTAGGGCATGTCACCAGGCACTGCTCAATGTCTGCCAAATGTGTAAAATGTGCTGGGGAACACTCCTCGAAAGACTGTGATATTAAGCAAGGCGATACACCACCTAAGTGCGTGAACTGTCGCGGGAAGCACGTAGCAAGCTACAGGAAATGTTCTGCCTTTCGTAGATTCGAGGAAAGACAAAAAGCCAATAACTCCCTGTACCTCGCCGCCTTTAGGAAACAACAGAGGCAGAAGATGAAAGAAGACAAGGCCAAACTGCTAAGGAGTCAACAACGATTGCTACCTTTGCGGAAATGACAACAATCCCCCCGTGGAAGACCCGCAGACTGGTACAAACAAATCAAATCCAGAACGTAACCTCCATCCTACCAATACATCCCCTGACAATGACAGGAGGAAAACAGATGCTTATGGAAAGCGACCACCGGATCTCGGAAGCAAGGGCTCAGTTAGAAACCGCCCACAGAACATGGAAAGTCAGCAGAATATCAATCCAATGCTTAGCATGGTACAATCGCTATTGCAAGCAGTCATCACTATGATTCCAGATATACCGCGTCAAATTACTGCTGTAGTTAAGTTAGCTCTCGAAGCTGTCCGCAAAGGTTCAACAAACCAGCACGATGGCCAGAATTGAAGACATTTCAATATTCTCGTGGAATGCCAACGGCCTATAGCTCCATTTGGGAGAGTTCAGAGACTTTTTAAGAGAGGAGGGCACTGACGCCTGTCTAGTGAATGAGACCCACCTGAAGCCTGGCATTAAAGCAGCTGTAGCGAATTATGCATGTTACAGGACAGCAGTGGGTAGCAGAGCCATCTATATAAGGAACACCCGATAGTACTACCAGATCTACCAACTATTGAAGCGACAGGAGTTGCTATCGAGACCTCTCGCTGCAGACTGACACTCATTGCTATCTACAGAGCTCACAGGGGACTCCTTGCTGAAGACGATATAGCTGCACTCCTTCGGTTGCGAGGCAACATCTTTATGGCGGGGATTTTAATGCAAAGCCTACATCTTGGAATTCCAGAGTTACGGACATTATTGGACGTCGGCTCCTGTACATAAGCGAAGCTCACGATGCAGCGGTGTGGGGTCCAACCGAACCCACCATCTTCAACCATTGCTTGCCAGACGTACTGGACACAGCCATCACAAACGAACTTCACTACAATATCGGCGTAATAACCAAAACTGCGTTGTCCACTGACCACGTACCAGTCATATTCTACCTGACTAAGGATATCTTGGCACGGGGGGAGCGACGACACCACAACCTGAGACGTACTGACTGGGAAGTGTTCAAAGAACAACGTACCAGACATGTCAAAGAGGCACCGACACCGACAACCCGACAATCACAGGCCCGGATGCAACCATGGCTGATTTAGCCACGTGGGTTAATAAGGCTATTGAAGAAGCTACACCTGCTTCCAGAAAGCCGCCAACCTGCTCCAGACTACTTCCACCTGACATCAAGGAGACAATCTCTCTTAAGAAAAGAGCTTAAAGGGAGTGGCAGATCACCAGGAACCCCACAGCGAAGAGAGCTACAAACCGGATGCGACGAGAATAAAAGCAGCCCTCGAACAACACCGTATACGAGAATGGCCCGCCATGACCGCGACCCTTGACACAGAAGACGGTTCTGCGTGGTAGGTAACTAAGGGTCTAATGCGCAAAAAGACAGGATCCACCCCTAGTGATAGGGAATCAAGTAGTCTGTGGGGCTGTGGCTAATGCAGACGCATTAACAGATGTCTTTGAAGCCAACTTTCGGCCCATCGAAGTACCCCAAGATGCTGAACAAAACCGATTTGTAGAAGACCGACTGCAGCGATTTCTAGTAGCAGAACAACAGACAGACGACGTAATAGAAGAAATTACTGAGAGGTCCTAACAGCACTCTTACACGTCAACCTAAAGAAAGCTGCTGGGCATGATGTGATCGGGGGTACCATACTGAGACATATGCCTCCTGCCGCCGTAACCTTCATTACTGTCACCTTTAACGAAATTCTGAGGAGAGGACAATTCCCACAAGTGTGGAAACACGCCGAGATAGTATCGGTCCCTATATCAGGCTAAAACAAGAGGTCACCAAGATCTTATAGACCTACTAGTCTACTGCCCACAATCTCCTAGACCATTGAGAGATTATACCTGAAAAAGTTTCGTAGGGTATTAGAAACTGAACAAATCTTACCTGACGAGCAATTCGGCTTTCGAAGGAACCATTCGGCACCACAGAAACTTCTCAGAGTGGTTGAATCTGCCATGGGAGCCATGGACAAGATGGAGTACTTTGGCGCGGCGCTCTTTGATGTGTCACGTGCCTTTGACTCAGTTTGGCACGCTCGACTTCTGTACCCATGACACACGTGAGGCTCCTCAAGAGCTACCTCTCTGATAGGACCTTCCGCGTGATATTGGACGACGCAGTCTCCTCTGTGAAGACTATCAAAGCTGGAGTGCCACAGGGCTCAGTGCTGGGCCCTGTCTTATACAACATCTACATCTCGGACCTCCCTAGGACAGAGCAAGTCGAGTCTGCCCAACACGTTGATGACACTGCTGTCTTCACCAGAAGCACCAGAGCCACGCACGTGAGGACCAAACTTCAGCGGACTTGCAACAATATAGATCACTGAGCGACCAAATGGCGGCTAGCATTCAATGCCACTAAGAGCCAAGCTCTTATAGTCAGCAGAAGGACCATTCCACACCTCCAACCCCTCTACCTGTTTGGAGAAAACTTTGCGTGGACTCCTACTGCAAAGTA
Source organism: Vandiemenella viatica (assembly GCA_031002005.1). Lineage (NCBI taxonomy): Eukaryota > Metazoa > Arthropoda > Insecta > Orthoptera > Morabidae > Vandiemenella > Vandiemenella viatica. The sequence continues at coordinate 6,480 of JARYHS010011084.1, read as the reverse complement.
CCTAGGCGTCACTATGGACAGGAGTGGAAAACACACGTCAGGAACCTCCGTAACAAGTCTATGGGTAGAATGACAGTCCTATACCCCATTCTGAACCCCGCGTCATCACTTCCACCACATCTTGGGATATGCCTCTACATTGCCTTGATAAGGCCAATAATAGGTTACGCTGCAGTAGTTTGGGACAGTGCTGCTGATTCAAACCTCAATTTACTACAAACTACACAAAATCGAGCCATCAGACATCCTCACAATATGCCACAGGAAACACCAATATACCGTCACCACGAAATCAGTGGAATACCATACCTTAAGGACAGGTTCCGCAAATGGGCTGTTAAACCCTACAAGGAATGCAGCGAATCAGGCAACCCACTTATAGCCAGCTTGGGAAACACAGTCCATCTCAACAACGACTTAAGAGGCCTGCCAAACGTCTCCGCGAGCTATAGGCTCCCATCAGACACACACACCAATGAGTCAAGTTTAACAAACCTACCTCGTTTGAAATGAAGCCTATTTGATTTGATTCGATTGTTTACGGCCTCCTCTTTTTTAGTTTCTCCCAGGCATACCTTATGTTTTTAGTTTTTTTTTCTTAATTAATGTTCTAATGAATTACAATGAAACCGCTCTCAAACGAATCAACCTTCTCAAATAAATAGAAGGAAAAGTTGGAATTCAGATCTCTTTTGAGAAGACTAGATTCATGACCAATATTAAGGATTCACCAACTGTACTAAAAAAAGACTATGGAAAATTTCACGAGATCAATAAATTTAAATATCTAGATGAAGTAATTCAGATTAATTGGCTTCATAAGGAACAAACATATCAAGAGTTAGAAAACTAGAACTAGCATACCAACTCAATAAACATAACTACAATATGAAGAATCTCTCAAGGAAAACTAAACTCAAACACTACAACAAAGTAATAAAACCAGAAGGTCTGTATGCCTCTGAATGTTTGTTCTCTATGAAAACTTGAGAATTAGAAGAGAGAGAGAAAGAGAAATTAAAATCTTGAGAAAAATTAGTAATACATTTTTTGAGTATGTTATTTATTCTTCTTGGCTATCTATTGGGATAAGTTAGGCGGTCTTTTGTGCGGTCCTACATTTAATTCATATTAATTGTTTTATTTGTACTCGTTTCGCGCGTTATTGTAGAAGGAGGAAATAATTCCGTATTTATCGTGCTGAATGAGGACCTGGGCCAGGAATGAAACCAATATCACGCGCTTTAACATAAGATTTTGGATTTCTAATTTATTTTTTCTTTAATCGGCTCCCTAATTCTGCCATCATTCATTCAGTAGAAGTTCCATCTATATCGCTGTGCAAACTACAACAGATATATGTGATAATTACAAAATAAGGTTATGAGCATTGCATAACAGCAATTCTGTTTATTTAGGCAACCGCGGAGAAATGAATTGTCGGAAAACCCCGTTAAACTTGTCATCAAATAACGTTCATTATCTTGAAAATCATGTATTGTAGATATTTGTTAGCTTACTGTAACTACGGTATCGCTGTCGAAGGTCCTATAAGAAGAATCTACATTGAACGAATTTTAATTAAGAAAAAGCAAGAAAATTTAACAGAATACGTACTTTTCTTTCAGTGTTCTGACAGTTCATTTATTTGTGGGTGAACAGCTAAATAGAGCTGTTATTAAATAAGGCGCTTAAGCACGAACATCTCCATTCGTTGTTTGTTGTGAAGCGTAGGCGGGAAGCGTGATGGTCATAGTCTGACGTATTGTGACGTCATGGCGTGACAATATGACCAAAACTTGTGTTTTATAAGTATAGATTTCCACATGGCTTCGTGTACAGGACTGTTATACATTTAAAATTCTGTTTCCATATGTTGTGATATTATGAAACCTCTGTGTGTGTAGTTTTCCTTGGAGTAAATATTATTATGAATGTTTTGAGAAATACAACAGTAATTTTTGTTTTGTAGGGCCGTGACTGAGTTTCGTTGGCTAACAATTTGCAGTTGGTAAACCATTTTGAAATTCATTATTTAATTCTGAATTATATTTTGGCCGCCACAATTTCTTAATATACTGTCATTTTTTAGTAATATTAGCCATTGAAGATGGTTAAGGACATCATCTTCTTGATAGAAAGGATAGTAGAAGAGATAGTAGGTGAAGATGAATTTGGGCTTAGGAAAAACTGCGGTACATGGGAAGCACTTCTGGCTTCAACATTAATCCTTGAAGGGCGATCAGGAAAATCAAAAATTCTTTTATGGCATTTGTTGATTTAGAAAGATCTTTTGATAATGTTAAGTGGGACAAGATGTTCAAAATTTTGATGAAGTATGGTGTAAAATATCGAGGTTGAAGAATACTTTATAAACTGTATAAGAATCAAGTGCCTATAATAAAAGTAGAGAACCATGATAGACATGCATCAGTTAAAAAGTATGTGAGACAAGTTTTAGTCTATCCCCGTTAATATTCACTTGTATGTAGAAGAAGCAGTAAAGGAAGTAAAAGAAAAATTTTCAAGTGCCATAAGCGTCAAAAGGGGAAAAATAATCAGTATGCTCCGATTTCCTGGTGACATTGCCCAGTTAGCAGAACAGGTTGAGGATATTGAGGAGTTACATTGTCTTGAATAAATACTGAATGAGGATTTTGGATTAAATATAAACCTACGCAAAAAGAGATTCGATGGAAAAGAGAAATCTTTTAGTTTCAAATATTAATCTAAGGCTCAGAAATAATTTTTTAAAATTTTTTTTGGAGTACAGCATTTTATAGTAGGAAAGAACTGACTTTATAAACGTTAGGAGAAAAGGAAAATTTATGCATTTGAAATGTGGTGTTATAGAACGATGCTAAAGTGAACAGATAAAGTCCAATATAAAAGTGTTTTGGAAATGATTGGCGAGAAAAGAAACTTGTGGAAGAGTTTTACAGAAAAACAGCATAGTGGGTCACATTTTAAGACAAGTAGAATTCAGTAATTTGTTAGTAGAGGGAACAGTCGATGCAAAGAACTGTAGAGGTATCCAAGGTTTGGAGTTCATCAATATCATTAACAATAAGCGCAATGTCATCAGCACTTATCAAGTTCTTAAATCTTCTGCCATTGATTCTAATTGACATTGTCATCTACAAGACATCTGAAAATAATTTTGGAGAGATGGGATCACCTTGCTGAATACCTCTATCTTTGCAGAACTCAGTCGTTGATTCTATAACGTTGACGAAGGCTGGGGAGGTATATAGATGTCATGAAGCACTCTAAATTAAGCTGTATCCACGCCATGTTCAGTTGAGGATTGCAATACTGCCTTGTGACTTGTTGAATCAAATGCCTTTTCGAAATCTACAAAAGCTACACAAAGAGGCATGGCCAATACGTTGTCGCAGGGCAAGAATGTGGTTGATTGTGTTAAAGATGCTGCGGAATCCTGGGCAGAAAGGGATGGGCAGAATCAAGGATGGATCTGATTCGTTTCAACAAAATCTTTGTAAAACCTTGGTACAGAACAGCCGGCAAGCATATAGGTCAGCAGTTATTGACTGTTACGAATACTTCCCTTATGTGTAGCAGAATAATTTTATAATGAGGGTATTGTGTAGGCAGGTAGAAAGAACTTAAGCTAAGCGATTGACAGTTTCTTCGTGAGCTAAATTATATGAAAAGAATCGAAGATATGGTTATAAGGGGGCATGTTGAACGAAAAGATTGAAGCAAGTGATGGAGGATTGCGTCATTTCAGTCAAGAGAATCATAAACAAAATGTGTTGAGATTACAAAAAAAAAAAAAAAAAAAAAAAAAAAAAAAACTAAGACAATTGGCAGTCATTGGGGAATGCCGACAAAAGTGACAACTTGAAACAATGAATATCATACGCGCACCATGTCGCACTTATAGTCTTAGATGTGCTAAATAATAATTTCCGTGTATTCGTAATGACCTGGTGACAGGATTTCTATTGGATGCGCATTCCGTAACTAGTGCTAACAGATACGGGGGACCTACAGTTTAACGTGGAATTCGAAAAACGTACTTCACATTACACAGTTCGGTTTAAGGGTCTATGAAAATGCCCACCGAGACAGGGATTCAAACCGCGGACATTTTGTTACCCAATCAGACTCGTTATCCCCAGAGCAACCAGACTACTAAAAAAATACTGTTAACATTAACATGTGGCTGACGCAAACTCATAAAATTTTACCCATCCAAAAATCGCCCAACGCGCGTAAATAAACAAGCTTTCACTTTAAAAACTAAAAAGCTAGGTTAGTCCACAACTCGAAGGTTGGTCGAATGTTTCCAAAGGAGATGTACCAAGCTATTGTGTGAGAAACAGGGAGGCAAATTCCTTTCCTCGAGGGCCTACAGTTTATCGTGGAATCAGAACGACGGAATGTCTTGGCGTAACTCAAATACAACTCCTAAAAACTCCAGCTCACCATGGGATTTGAACCCGTGACCGGAAAGAGGAGCTTTCAGAAGCAAGCGCCTTAGGCACTTTTCTTTTTTCTTTTTTTTTTTTTTTTAAAAAAAAGATGGCTTTCATTTTTTTCCCGTCTTAGCCATCTGTAAGTTTATCGTTGTTTCTTGGAGTTTTTTCTGTACTATATTATCGTTTTCTCATTGCGGACAACACAGGACGGACACAACACCCATGCCCTCGGCCGGATTCGAATCGGCGACCCTGGCAACGCGAGGCAAGCTCGCTAGCCGCTACGCTACCAGGGCCGGCACAGGCACTGAGCTACGAGACCACCTTGTTTTGAAGTATACATGTGCAAAGTACTATCAAAATCCGATAAGAAATGTGGATTTATATGAACAACGTAGAAAACAATTAAGAAGAGGGGGGAAAGGAGATTAAGGTTTAGGTTTTAGTAAATTGAACGTAAACAGTATTTTTCTAATTGTTTCAAAGTATACGTATGCAAAGTCCCATAAAGTTGGATAAAAATATTTTATATATATTGAAGTGTCACGCTAATTTCGACACCAGAAAATGTTTAATTAATTTAATTTATTAAAAACTTATCAATTATTAATATTTATCATGAGGGATGTGAATTGTTTAAATAAAATGATCATCAAGGCACCAATTTATAATTACTATTTATTAGATGACTCATATGGATGTATTAATTAGTTAGACGTGATTCAGAGATGTGAATTGTTATTATAAACTGTCCGGCATACATTGTTGTTCATCAGGGTCGTTACTGGGCTAGTGGGCGCGGTAGGTGAACGCACTCAACACAAATACCGTATTGTTGCTCCTGCGACGGCAGCTGCGGGCTTCTTGCGATGGCAGCTGCGATCAGGTCCGTGGTGGCGCTTCTTGTTGGCCGCACGATCGACGCTGCACCGACGTAAAGTGGCCCCTCAAGCTAGGCCGAGTAGATGTCGACGCAGTCTGGCGTCGAACCTGCTCCCTGGAGATGCGGAGTGGAAAGCTCTTCCAGCAGGAGCGCGAACTCACACTCTCACTCGCGTCTTATATTCCAACGTCCGGCCGCGTACCGCCACGAGGTGCACACCTCTGTGGCCTCCAAGCCAGTGTCCCCACCCCATCCGCTTAGCGGTCCAGCGGATTCGGGGAAATACGAGGGGTTGCCACATTCCTGTGGGCGACAGCTACCTGTCTGCATCTAGCTGCAGCCTCACAAATCCGTTGGCAAACATAGGTTGCTACAACTTCACACTGTGTCAGTACATAGCCCACTTTCCCCGGAAAATTTAAAAATTTACGTCCATAAAATTTTTAAATTTCTTAGTTCACAATCACTTCTTCGATAATCAATCCAACAATCACTTCTTCCGTCACTGAACTTATCCCAACGCATTAAAGTGATCCTGACCCTTGCACAATAGATATTCCATCATCATCTCTGAATTCTGTATCTTAGTTACATTCTTAATAGTACAACTTGCGAGGTAAATATTCTCGCTCCCATTATTATTTTTATATTTTAACATGAATTATAAATCGTGCCTTGTTGCAAATTTACAATCACAGAAGGTAATATTGACTCGACGGGGTTTGGCAAGATGATTTAATTTCAGTCTAGCACCCTGTGAGTCGCCAGTATCAATGGCTCAGATTCGCACACTCAATTACTCATACTAATTCTACAGTTAGTCTACAAAATAATTAGAGAAATTGTTAAAGGAATTTATCTATTCTACTTACTCATGCACTAGTGTAATTCTATTTCTACATGATAATAATTATTTACAGGATGTGGATCAGTTAGGTTTGACTTCAACACCGTTGGAATGGCAACATGATACATCTAGTATGGTTCCTTATTCATGGTCTATAGATGTTTAACATTTCAAGTCATCTTGGGGCATAAAACGAGGTATTGGGAAAGAATGTCTTGAGTCGACGGTTAGCTATGAGGGTTTCCTTAACTATCGTTTTAATAGCGGCTCCATTTCGCTCTGACACATTTTGTAGAAACTTTTAC
>JARYHS010011083.1:0-14212 GCA_031002005.1 Vandiemenella viatica | reverse complement strand
TACCTGGCCGGAAAATAGACCCATCACTGATTTACAGTGTCTGTGACTGCAGCTTAATGGAAACATCTTTGTTTGGTGGGACATAAAAGCTCTTCGTCCATCTTTAAAAGAACGTGTATCCATACAAGCCAATGTATGCAAACGTTTATGGCTCCCATCGTAAATTCTCAGTTCCGCCAAGTGTCGAGCGTCCTGCCAGTAATGGCACTCACTCAGTGTCGTGCATAATTACGTAAGCGGTGGCCTCGATCACTTATTGGCAATTTTAGCTTTCGAGTTGAAGAACCAGCTACTGGCGCGAAAGCTGCAAGAGGGCGGCCTTTTGTTCGATCAGACAGTAATCCCCTCTGGAATGCAAGCCACCTGGAGTGATGGATGACACCTTTGAACGAGAGAGAACGAGGCATGAATCTCGATATGCCACGCCAACGTGGGCGGAAAACGAGGACACCGCAATTGTTTGATTTTATCGCTTTACGCCTCGTCGACGTCGAGGTTATTAGAGGTGGGATGGGATTGGGGACAAGGAATGGGAAGGAATTCGGCCATGGCCTTTTGAAGGAAGCATCCCGGCATTTGCATGGAGTGATTTGGGAAACCATGGAAAACCCAAATCTGGATTTCCGGACGGGGATTCTAACCGGCGTCCTCCCGAATGCGAGGCCAGAACGTTAACCGTTCACCCTGTAACCGAGCCGCGCTGTCGCCACGTTACAAGGTGCATTTTTATTATATATGTAATAATATAAGAGTAATTTACATAAATCTTGGGCGACCACGTGAATAGATTTTTGTTGTAATTTTATAAAGTACGCAAGATTCCAAGTGAGGACTGTAATGAAATGGTGAACTTATACAGTGTATCGTAGCAAAGCGAATATTCAAGAATTATTGAGCTATGTAGGCTTGAAGCTAATCTTGGTGTTCCCGAGCCTTGGCGACACAAGAAGTCGCGGATTTGGGATTTGCCAGACCACACACCCTGCTCCCTGGGGATGGGTCACTCACCGAGCGGGAAAAGCCTGCCGTCCGAAACCCGAATGTTCTCTCGTCCCGGCGAACTTAGCCGAATATGTCCGACCTCTGTTGGATTCTTTGGCCAAATCACATATCGAGGATATCACGTGACATTAGGTGCCGACCTGAAGGTCCAATCAAAATGAGCGTATAACTCAAAATCCTGGGAATTTTTGTTGTATGTGAGCTTCGAGACTACAAATGGGCGGAGCAAGAAGTTTCCTCGTGGACCGAAGAGCGAGGAGCTGGATTCTACATTCTAACTTCGATCGCACCAGTCTGAGGTTGACTTGGAAAGTTGACTTCTTTCGCTAACCGCAGCTTGCCTTGCTGGAGCGAGCGTATCACCGCAACACAGCCGGTAATGCGATGATGCGCATTGCCAGACCAGAGATGCCTATAGCCGACTTGTGAGATAATCTCACATATCGTGGGTCCGCTACACTCATCACAGACATCAGACGCAGAACTACAATGGTAATTGATTACGACCAAGCCATGTGATTGTGCATTCCGTGAAACAGAACCCGTAAGCGACTTTGAGAGGATAGGTCCATGTTCTCACTTTGTAATTGTAAAAACCCCTGAGCTAGCGGCATAATTTGCCAGAACTAGTTATTTTCGAATGATATATTGTTCATTCTGGCGCCCATGATTTTCTTTTTAACTGTAAAGTCACAGTATTATGATGCCTTTGTCTGAGGTAGTCATAACTTGTATTTTTCATTGTTTCCAGTTGTCATTATTTCTTGCATTTTGATTCTGAGATATTTAAAAGTAAATATATAATTGTTTGCTTGCTCATTGACGGCTAATTGTAACTCTGAGCGTTGCTTTTATGATTTTGCCAATTTGTGTTAATGTTAACGGTAAATTCGCTCAGACTTGTAATCGCCAGTGATAAGAAAATAAATGTCATATTGTGACAATTTTTCCTAAATTCCAACTAACGTCGAGATTCTTGCTAAATTAATAAATTTCCACTCCTTCATAAAATTAAAATTAAAATCCACAATTATTAATCATAAAGGTATGAGAATAATTGTAACGTGGTTTGCCCACCAAGGCACCCACCACATAATGTCGCCCAACGCTGGTGCCAGATGAGACATTACTTCTTAATGTCTGCGAACTTGGTGGCACTAATTCAAATTATAATTTGAGCCCAAATTCGAAAGTTTCATGGAATGTTGCACATGGTTTTTGGCTGTTTTATCATTCTTGTAGTCAATAGATATTCATACAAGATTTTTTTGATGTTTCACTTATTTTTAATGCATAAAGTTCATTTTGTTTCAATGCATAAATTTATTTTGTTTCAACGCATTAAAGAAGTTCATTTGTGTATTTCAATTGAGATGCAATACACTTTGTATTGTAACAATTTTGTGATCATTTTCAAATTTTTTAAATGAGTAACGTCAGTGTTGATTTCTTAATGCATGGTAGCTTAAGAAAATTAAAGACACGCATGTTTGCCCATGTGTTTGAAAGTAAGTCTGCTTTCATGGTGTTGTGTTGCATGATTCATCGTTGCTTTTCTCTTGCTATTTTGGAGGGGTATATGTATTTGTGTGTATTGAAATTCGCGGTATTTTTGTGTTAATGAATCTAGATTTCGTCATTGCACAATTGCGGTGTAAATTCATTCTTTGGGTTCATATGAAGCTACGATCTCGTACGATAAAAGATTTCGATATGGAAGATCAGTCTGATAGGCAAAATCTCCCGAAATCATGAACGATCAGGTTCATTTTACGGAACAAAGCGAAATATTGGCTGCAGGGGAGGGGAACGTAAGTTCTGAAGTTCCGACCCACTCATATAGTTCGCAGTCTACTTTGTCGCCACAGGAAGATATGGAAAATTTTCCATCACCTATAGGTGAGATGACAAGAATACGCCCGCACATGCAGAACAGACCCAACAAATATCACAAATGCCGGTAGAATCACCACCCCTATCGCCGCAAATGCTAAACATGTTAATGACTGCAATCAATTCACTAAAAGAGGACAATAAGAGAAGTTCGGATTTGCTTAGCCAATCGAATCAACAACTAAAGCAGGATTTAAGCCTGCAAATTAATTCACAAAAACAGGAATCAAGCCAGCAATTTCTGGAATTAAACAAGCGTTTTGATTCACAAAAGGAGGAAAATAAGAGAAATTCGGATTTGCTTAGGCAGAGTTTTGAGTCGCAAGCTGCGATATTAACAAACTTGGACGAAAAATTATCCACCTTACGTTCTGAGGTCACAAAAGAAATATCTGAATTCAAGTCTGAGATAGCTAAAAATGTTTCTAAGCTGGAAAAGGGTACGGAAGAAGTAAGATCTACCTGTGCTTCTTTGCAAACGGCCAACAAACAATTATCCAAAAGACTTGACGCCGCCGACCTGTCCATTGAACAGATGCGAAACGAGAACGGCCAAAACCTAGGACAAATTTCGGAATTTGTTCACAAGGTCAAAGACCTTACTGAACAAAACATCCGAAAACTTGACTCGGAGGTGACTGCTGTAGCAAGTTCGGTCGAACTCGTTAAGACGGCACAAAACGAATTAAAATTGTCACAGGACGAACTGTCGGAAGCCACTAGTTCTAAGCTCTTACGGCTAGAAACTAGAATGAAAGAACTAAGTAGTTCTAATGCCGGCAATGTTCAAATTCAAGGTAGTGGCATGTATTACGCAGCTGCCCATATTGAATTAAAGCTCCCATATTTCGGATCCCGTAAAGACATTAATCCGAAAGCATACCTCGCCGAAATGGAGAGGTACTTTCAAATAAAAGGGGTTCCCGAAGCGATGAAGCTTATCCTGGTTGAGCAGTCATTATCAGAAGCCGACCGTCTTTGGTTTCAAATCACTTGCGAACCGGAAATGTCATACGAAGAGTTTCGGAAAGTGTTTCTTGAAACATTCTGGTCTAGCAGGATCCAAAACCAAGCGAGAATAAAATTGTATCAGGGCAGATATGTCCCGAAGCAAAATTCATCTATGGAGAGATATGTGAATAAATTGCTAGTCCTCACTAGGCAGTTCGATGTTCGGATGTCGGACGGGGAGTTTGTGGAAATGGCCGCGGCACATTTCGGTTCACAAGTCCAATCCCTAATAAATCCAATCCTCATACGTACTGTGCCAGAATTATTGGACACGTTAAGGAATTTAGATCGGATAGGACGGCAAGCATGTATCTTTGAGCGGCGGGCCGACAATAATAGCTTGGAACCGCAAGTAGAGACGAGGCCACACGATAATCACGGAAAGGGACGCTCGCATAAAGATTCCCAAGAGGAAATTTTTATAACAAGCGACAGCCCGATGCCGATGGTGAACCACGTCGTAATAACGGCGATACAAAGGGGAAACCGGGAAATTCGTTTTGGCAGAACGGAAATGACCGGAGGTGGAAAGCATTTTGGCAAGGAACGGGCTGCAATTAATGCAGTTGCCGTAGAATACGAGGATTCCAAAGTCCAAGGCCAGCAAAAGGAAGAAAAGAATATGTGCGATAGGACGGCCGCACCCGGAAACGATGCGCCGCAATAACATTGTAGGCATGATTCAACAAGTTTTGTAGCGTGCCGAATACGATGACGAAAGGGCTGACTATGAATTGACCGATTTGAATCATAAAAAAAAATTAAATGTACAGTACACATTCTTTAGGTTAGATGCCTTACCGAAATTAATGATGCTTGAAAACGCCGATGCCAGTTCCGCTAGTCTAAACCGTCTGTTTTGCTGGAAAGATTAGATAAACGTAAAATCAAACAAATTCAAGTTGCACTTATAGTTAAAGCTACTTAGGATATTTCCATATTCGGAATTTTAATGCTTATTTCACTATTCCGAACTTTATTTTTGTCCACGTGAAATATTAATAGTCACTTTTGACTTTCACGCTGTTAAATGGACTGATTTGATAAAAATCCTGAAATATTAAATGTTTTCCTGAGCCAGATAAATTGATACGCACCCGCGGAAAATGAAGCGCCATTAGCAAACACAATTTCTTGTCTTCGCAATCACAATGAATCTGACAGCGATACAAATATTGTGATATGCTTTCTAAGATGTATTCTGTGACATAAACGAAAAGGGTTTCAACATTTTGTGATGCATGAGTTCGATGTAACGTTTTACCTTAGGTAGTTGCATTATATCTTTTCTGAGCAGAAGTGTACAGCGAGCGTAATATCGCTTTGTCTGTGTTGATCGAAGATCGCAAGTTATCTCGTCAACGAACTTTACTTCTTTGTTTGTGTGTATCTGTAAAGGGTGGCTAACGTGCCATAGATAATGCCCTATAGAACACGAAACCTTGCCAGAAAGATTTTTTCAAATTGTATTAGTCATCACAGAAATTAGGAATCATAAATCGAAGGATTACAGATACACAGGATAGCTTTCACAATACCTTGCTGTTATTTTGCTAACGATACAGTAGAGCGAGGTCGAAGAGCAAAAAGTTAAAGGCGACTGCATTTATAAAGGCTAAAGGGAAAAAAACTTTATTTACGGGATATATTCAATAATTCAGCTAACTTTGCAAGTTAAGGTAATTATATTTGATGCTAACTTCAATTAAAAGGGAATTTTGTATATGATAATTGCACAGATGGTGAAGACGTGAACAATAAGATTATTGGTGATATCGAAGTTTTTCATGCTATATCATTTCATACTAAGTAACGGTATCGAGGGAGCTGGGGACAGTTACCCTCGAACAGCTGAGCTCATTAGTGCAGGTAAGCAGTGGCTCAACCGGCAGTTTCCGAGAATTAGCAGGTAGCGAATACCCCAGGATGAATGAGAAGGGAAACAAGTCGTTCCACGCCTCGTTCTAGCGGTATTTCGCGTACCCTTACTGTAAATTGTATAGTATTCCGTAAATTAGATTAAAACTATTGTTGGACAGTATACATTTAGCTCAGAATTGTGTGTACTCACCGAAAATAATTGCAATGTTTATATTTTTGCTTTATATAGATTTGTAGTGTTCTGCTAGCGTGAAATCTCAAAATTGCTTTGTATTGGCAAAAGGAACACCTGAGATCGGACCTTTCTATGCACAAAGCTTATAACCTTTTTCATACAAGCTAAAGAAGCATAAGTGTATAAAAGGAAAATATTCGCTAACTGGGATGGATTTTCGGCTTAAAACGTGGAGTAAACGATATGTTAAAACGGTTATAATAACTCCTAAATAAAGAGAAAATTATATTCTTTGAATGTCGAGATAATCTCGAGTCATCAATAGACCCGTTGTGAAGGAATCGTAATGTTACTGAGGAATGATAGTTACGCTATTCATTATCCTTTCATTTATGTGCGGAGTGGTTATGTGCAGGGTTCGCTTGTATGCAAAGATGCTACAACGACTTTGGTTGACGATGAAAGTTCACGTCAAACCGCATAATGTGTATAATGTCTCATATGGGAATGGTAAATTTTATAGAAATTCCATTACATATACCCATGAGCAAATACAGTACCTTTCGCCATAAATTCGCAATCACTTCACAGACGGTATGTTAAAGTTAGAGATGTCGACATGAAGACTAATTAGGAGACCACCTAACATTCAACGAGTAAGGTTCATAATTTACGTAACAAACGAAAACATGTACTTACATCGTTCATTCCACACCACGTTGAATTATAAGTAAATGCCGCGTCATTAAAATCTAAGATTACAGTTAGTGATATTTGACCATGAACACGAACACATCTTCTCTCTGAAATGCTTGTTCAATTAACCGTCGGTCATGACGAAAATCACGTCACCGAATCCGACTAAACTATTCCGTTGTTTTGAGATTAAAACCGCGCAATGTAATGAGATATTTTACGCTCACCTCTAGCATCTTTATGGATGTTTGTTGAAGGCAGAATTATTTTTATGCACATGAGTAAAACATCACGCTAAATTGTAAATACAATGTATAGTTCAACCACTTTCTGCATAAGTGTTCTGACAATGTTTTGTTTTATTAATGTGTTTCATTTGTGATTTAATGATAAGATTTGATACAAGATATTTTCAAGATATTATTATTTAAACATGTATGTAAATAATTTCTTTTCATGTATATTTTAGTATTGTGTTTAATATAACTTTGTATTTGGGAAGGCTACCTGAATTCACGTGCTTCTGTTTGTAAAGAATTGTAAGACGGCCAAAAGGACATATGCTCCCGTTATATATTCACCTTACAAGGCAGGAATACCGATGGTTATTGGAATCACATTTAAAATTAATGTAATTATAAAAATGCTTAAGTTTTTGTTGAGTCACAATGGAGATAGAATTAGGTAGTTAAAAATAAAATTATTGTACCATAATTTCATTTTTCACCAACGGCCGGCCATATTGTAACGAGCCGCGCTGTCGCCACGTTACAAGGTGCATTTTTATTATATATGTAATAATATAAGAGTAATTTACATAAATCTTGGGCGACCACGTGAATAGATTTTTGTTGTAATTTTATAAAGTACGCAAGATTCCAAGTGAGGACTGTAATGAAATGGTGAACTTATACAGTGTATCGTAGCAAAGCGAATATTAAAGAGTTATTGAGCTATGTAGGCTTGAAGCTAATCTTGGTCTTCCGAGCCTGGCGACAGGACGTCGGATTTGGGATTTGCCAGACCACACACCTGCTCCCTGGGGATGGGTCACTCACCGAGCGGGAAAAGCCTGCCGTCCGAAACCCGAATGTTCTCTCGCCCCGGCGAACTTAGCCGAATATGTCCGACCTCTGTTGGATTCTTTGGCCAAATCACATATCGAGGATATCACGTGACATTAGGTGCCGACCTGAAGGTCCAATCAAAATGAGCGTATAACTCAAAATCCTGGGAATTTTTGTTGTATGTGAGCTTCGAGACTACAAATGGGCGGAGCAAGAAGTTTCCTCGTGGACCGAAGAGCGAGGAGCTGACATTCAGATTCTAACTTCGATCGCACCAGTCTGAGGTTGACTTGGAAAGTTGACTTCTTTCGCTAACCGCAGCTTGCCTTGCTGGAGCAAGGTTATCACCGCAACACAGCCGGTAATGCGATGATGCGCATTGCCAGACCAGAGATGCCTATAGCCGACTTGTGAGATAATCTCACATATCGTGGGTCCGCTACACTCATCACAGACATCAGACGCAGAACTACAATGGTAATTGATTACGACCAAGCCATGTGATTGTGCATTCCGTGAAACAGAACCCGTAAGCGACTTTGAGAGGATAGGTCCATGTTCTCACTTTGTAATTGTAAAAACCCCTGAGCTAGCGGCATAATTTGCCAGAACTAGTTATTTTCGAATGATATATTGTTCATTCTGGCGCCCATGATTTTCTTTTTAACTGTAAAGTCACAGTATTATGATGCCTTTGTCTGAGGTAGTCATAACTTGTATTTTTCATTGTTTCCAGTCATTATTTCTTGCATTTTGATTCTGAGATATTTAAAAGTAAATATACAATTGTTTGCTTGCTCATGACGGCTAATTGTAACTCTGAGCGTTGCTTTTATGATTTTGCCAATTTGTGTTAATGTTAACGGTAAATTCGCTCAGACTTGTAATCGCCAGTGATAAGAAAATAAATGTCATATTGTGACAATTTTTCCTAAATTCCAACTAACGTCGAGATTCTTGCAAATTAATAATTTTCACTCCTTCATAAAATTAAAATTAAAAATCCACAATTATTAATCATAAAGGTATGAAAGATAATTGTAATGTGGTTTGCCCACCAAGGCACCCACCACAAGGTCTAGTAGATATCATTTTTCTGTTCAGCTCTATAATTTTTCTGCTAAGTGAGGATTATCTGAACCTGCAAAGGGAGAAGAAAATCCCGGAGGCAAATTCAGATTCTTTGCTTTTATTACACATTTTGGTAACCTAATTTACAAATAATTTAAAATGTTATTAACACCGCATACGTTTTTGATACTGTTAATAGCGTGCATATATTTCTGAATGTACTATAATTAATTCGTTAAATTAATTTAGTTTAGTGAAATAATCACATTTTTCAGTCTTTTGATCTATATAAATTACACAATTTTCAGTAACTCATTTTTTCTGTATGCGATTTGTATTCATATGGAAAACCTTGTGACTTTTCCTAAACAACTTGTTGGAATAGTGCTTTGCATGCTTATGAATAACTGATTTGAATGTCACCTACCATTTAGTAACCTTGCAAAATGCGCTCAATTGTTCCATTTTGCAGTGTGAATATTGTGCTCTGGCTCCGTTTTCTATTACAACAATTTAACTTATTTGCTTAGTTGAGCAACACTAGCTTTGATTTTTTTCTCTCTTCATTTCATTCCATTCGTACTCAGTTAAGCTCCTTTCAGAGTTATTCTTGGACCTACGTTTACCACATATGCAAATTTTTCTCTATAGTTAATTTATTTCAATTTGTTCAATTCCAGTCTGTTCCGCTTGTATTGAATCTCTTGAATTTCACCCTTCATTTCATAATTATCAGATTGTGGTTAGAGTCTATATTATATCATTTTTTTGGAGGGGGAACAAGGAACGGGATGAAATTCGGCTATGGCCTTTTGTAGGAAGCATCCTGGCATTCACCTGGAGTGATTTGCGGAAACCATGGAAAACCCAAATCTGGATGCCCGGACGGGGATTCGAACTGCCGTCCTCCCGAATGCGAGGCCAGAGTGTTAACCACTCACCCACCACGCTCGGTGGGTTATGTTTTACAGTATAGAACCCTATTCCTGAACCTCTGTTTGACCATTGTATAACCGATATCTTCCTGATTCCCCTGGATGTTTTCAGGTGTATAGTCTTCGTGCTTTATTCCTAAATAGTGTGTTCGCCAAGATGAGTTTGTATTTTTCATAAAATTCTAACACCATGCTTCCTCGCTCATTTCTTTCACCTAGACCAAAGCTTCCTAAATTTTTCCCATCTTTTCCTTATCCCACCACCACCTTTCAATGACTTATGATTATTGGATTCCTGTGACGTTGGCATATAAACTTGCACTAATGTTGTTGGAGCAGACTTAGTTTCTACTCTCGTCAGAATAATCCTGTCACTAAACTGTTCATAATAACTCACCCGTTTCCCTACTCTCTTGTTTATTATAAATCCTACACCAGTAAGTCCATCGGTAGCTCGTGAGATAATTCTTCTGTGTTCCCCAAACCAGAAATCTTGTGCGTCCTTCCGCTTAATCTCACTAATCCCAACGACATCTAACATAGGTCGTTCCATCTCCATTTTTAAGTTTTCCAATCTACCTGCCCAGCTCAGACTTTTAACATTCCACGCTCCGACTTGTACAATGCTTCTATCCAGTCGGATGACTACTGCCTGAGCAGTCGACACTGGAGGATTCGATTGGGGGGGATTATATTACGTCCGGAATACTTTACCCAAGGTGGAACTACCATTCTATATGTAATTTGAAAGGATTACATGACCTCGGGATACGCTTTGGGTATTTAATGCAGTGGCTTCCCGTTGTCTTCTGTATCCCCATGACGTTTATCATTTCATATTCATCCGCCCTTATAGGCCGTTTCCGATCTTAAGGCAAGAGTGTTACCTGGACTGCTTTCCCCTCTTCCGCCCTTCTCTAGGAAGCCGTTAGCAAGCAGTGGGCAACTCCTTATATCGGGAATCATTTAGTCGCCAGAGCCTCGTCCTTACAAATGGGATGCATCATGTGAAGGAAAGATTGAGGTTTGGTTGGAAGAGGTTAGTATAGCACTTCCCAAACCCTTGTATCCCGAAAGAAAGTATTCCTTACTTATAAAACCGTGCTTCCTTTCTTGTTTGAATTGTAGCAACATACCACACTTAGGTATCTCCAGCTGAAACTTTTTAAAACATTTGTCTAAAGGTGTTATCTCATCCTCCTAAATGAAGCAATTTGTAGTAATTTATTTTCTGAAGACTTTTATGATATGTGAAGGGCCTGTATAAAGATATTTGCTCAAACGAATATTTGGGTTGCTATTTATTGACGGTATCTATTGATAAGCGAAGGATATAAGTTTAGATTGGCTATGTATAATTTGTTCAAAACCTGGACAATAAACTGCGAGAAAATTTTATTTAATTTGTTTGTAGGTTGAAATAAAACATAACTGGTTTGTGGAACACTGTGGATTAATGTTTATTGCAACTCTCAAAGTAATGCAGAACTTTGATTTGTGTAGTGGTGACCTGACGGGACGATAAGCATCACTAGCTCAGTTGGTGTTACGGAGTAGACGCCGTCGACTGCCTAGTAAGCGCAAGCAGTCACTCTGTCTCATAAATGGACTGGGTGGGCTCCATGCTGCGCCCTTGTCCACAGTTGAAAAATCGCTTGTCCGCGAGGGCAGTAGATGTGTGCTCCCTGTACTATCATCAGACATCTGCTCATCCTCCTCCTCCAAGCGTTCTGCTCTTCTAGAGCACTGATTCAAGCCAGGGAACCGTCGATTGATTCACAATTTCTATCTAACAGACAGTTTAATTGATAAACCTAACTGGTGCCATGTTAATACGTGATTGGTTCAGTAGAAGATACCACCATGAAGTCCATTAACATACAGTGGTTGGACAAAATAATATGAACACCTGACATCTACATACTATTGATTTATTAATAAGGTGTTGGGCCTCATTTTGCTTGTACAAAAGCTGCAATTCTTCACCGAATAAATTTGTAGAGTGTCTGAATAGTTTCCAACGGAATGTTGTCCCATTCCTGCACCAAAACATTCGACAATTGCTTCAATGACGTTGGAGGTGGAAATCTAATCCTTATTCTCTGCTCTCAAACTCTCCACAACTGTTCAAATATATTGAGGTATGGTGACTGTGCTGGTCAGAGAAGATGTTTGATGATATTCTGATGCCCTTCGAACCAGGACAGAACCTCTTTGTCTTTGAGTATGGGCGCTTTATAATCTTGGAAGATGGCAGTGTTTCGCAGCAGTATTATAGTCATGGTAAGAACTTCATGACTGAGGATGTGGAGATATTCTTTCGCAGTCATCTGTGAATGAGAGGATCTGCTGAATACCACGATATAGCCGTCCAAATCATAATGGCACCTTCACCATGCTTGACTGAAGGATGCATGCAGTCGAGATTGTAGCCTTCTTTTTGTGTTCTCCATACATAAATCCGGCCGATAGTAGGAAAAATTTGAACGATGATTCATATGACCATCAAGTGTCCAGTTTTTTGATCGTGGCACCACTTGTTTCGCAGTTTTTGCGTTGATAGCCGTTATAAGGGGTTTTGCAATTGCAGCCCTTCCATGAATGTTAGGTTTGTGGAGCTCTAGCAATGGTGTTTCTGTCGAAACAGTATTACTCAGGTGTGTGTTGAATTCTGCTGTCACTTTTGCTGCGGTAGTTTTGTGTTGTCTGGCCACAATCATTTTTAATGTTCGTCGGTCTCTGTCGGTTAACTTTGGTTTTCATCCACTTTACTCTTCGCCGACGATGTTTTACTGTGTTTTGTGTTTGCTGTCATTACCGTGGATACTGTCGCTCGTAAGACGTTAAACAGTTCAGCTGTTTTTTGTCACAGACACTCCCGCTAACCGAGCTCCAACAATTTGCCCTCTTTCGAAGTATGAGAGATCATTCATTTCACCGATAGTTTGTTGTAACCGGCACACAACAAAGCTTATGATACACTGATACATAACCTACAAGACCTGCCACGTCATCTAAGACGTACACACATTGACAATAAATTTGGCCCACGCTGAAAACTTCTATCACTCTTATTTTGCACAATCTGACATCAATGTCATCCTAAGACACAGTAACGCAATACTGGCCTGAAAAATATTCAGGATATGGTGTAAAGTCGTATATTTGCGACAAATCAATAAATATTCATGAGTACGCAGCAACAGTGAACGGTTTCTGCACACGGGTTCAAGGAGTTTTATCACTGGTCACGATGACAAACGAGTGTAATTTATCATCGGTGGAGGCGTCGGAACATAGAGCGTTGTGCAGAATCAATATTTTCAAGCTGCTGTAGCCAGGCTGGTATTCTCGCAAGAATTATGTCTCCCGTAATCTGACAGTCAGTCGGCAGTCACGGTATTGGACGAGTTCATATCAAAGGCCGACTTGTGGACCATCCTGATTTATCTGGTTGTGTGTTAATCCGTGTTCACCCTGGCGAACTCTGGGAGGTATCTATTTCTCAGAAATTAAACCGGAAACAAACAAACTATCCAGTAACAGCCAAAATACAGCTTTCAAAGTTCGCATAGATATGGTGAACCCACCTCCCTACCTCCTAGTACATACTACAACCACAGGTTCCTGCCACAAACGCTTAGTAACAATCATCGTTGCCTAACGCAAAATTAGACCACGAGACTCAACGGAAAAATGCCAGCATGAAGGAAACGGTTTCCTTCCTTTTCACCAGTTACATCTCACATTTCATAAATGCAGCCAATGTTTATAGTAAAATTAAGGATAATTAACACATAATAGTGTTGTAATCTAACTGATATATGTTAGATTGTGTTGATCAATAGCATATAACCGTTAGTGTAGGGGCTACAGTATTGGTCTCACATTCCGAGGATCCCCAGTTCGAGTCCTCAAGTGCATCTGCAATTTTAACTGAATTTTGTGGTCGTCGTTTGTCATTCCTGCTGTAAGGTACAATAGGAACAGAAGTAACTAATTCACTTTATTAAATCGTTTAAGCAAATGCGTTGCTGCCCGTATTGCTAACAAAGCTAAATGCTATTTTCAAATGTCCCGTAATAGTGACAGGCTGGAAAGCGTATTACGTATTTTTTTTCCGGTACTATGGTGGACCACATGGGTTAACACCAAACTGCAAAATTTTTATTATTTCGAAAACTCTGTCAGCTTCCGTTCGTTGCTGTCACCATCGTCAAAGATATGTAGCATGGAGGGATACAGGAGATCTGCAATAATTTTCTCGTGGTCTGTAATGATCATGGTACCTTTGATCACTACCACAGGTCCCATGGAAGCCTATATGCCTTCCCCCGCGGTGCATGTTTCAAGCAGACGGCTTATCCCGACATGACCATCAACCTAGTGTAACAAGAAACGTGAGTCTTCCGACGAGGTGACACATTTACATTGGTCCTCGATCCAATCTGGATGATTTTATATATTTCACGATCGTGATA
>JARYHS010011081.1:0-101016 GCA_031002005.1 Vandiemenella viatica | reverse complement strand
GCGCAATGTTAGTTACAGTTTTTTTCAACGGTTAGTACTACCATTTTTTCAGATGTAAGCCGCAAACTTGAAGTACATTTCTGGATAACGTGTACCTCAAGCAGCTACCAGACTAGCCCCTCGTCAATCAAGGCTAAGGAGAAAAGGTCCAAAATCAATAATTTACTGTGGCTCACTGAATTTTGTGATAATACAAGTTCTCTACTCGAGATATGGTACATCCAGAAAACACACGCGAAGTTAGTATCTGCTGATACAGGTAGAAATCAGCTGAATGAGGTCGTGGTTAAGTAACAGTAATACTACTTGAGAAATCTTCGTTATCTTACATAGTATTAACCTGGGCACTAACTGATTGACCAACTGCCGGAATACCAGACATACGGTTTCAATACACCCGTCAAGAGTATGTCGTCACCCATGTTTTATGTATTTTAATCGCCACATCAAAATTCACATAACAAGCCTGCATAGATTCTTGGAGTTATAGAAAGAAGCAAGAAATTTCTAAACTCGACGATGTTATAAAAAAAAAAAAAAGTTACATTATTGACAACATTGTGCGTGTACCATTATTGTCTCCCTACTCTGGAGCAAAATTAATGAAGGTGAAAAGATAATTCAAAAATCAAAATATTCACTTTTGTTTCCCTACGGCTTTAATGAAACATGTGTGTCACTGGAAGAATTTCATAATGTTTTCAGTGAAAAACAGAGTTTTTATTAAGTTCTTATTACTGAAAAATATGTGAAACGTCTGGAGAAAGGTAAATTTGTGTTACGGTATTTCAGTGCATAAAGGGCAAGAAATACCGCAAAGTAATTCTGGGAAGAAATATATAATAATAATAATAAGAAGAATGAATTGTATTGGTGGGTAATGAAACTCGTCGAGTTTTGCCTACAAACTGCCACTTAATTCGCTGCTTTAGATTCCGCCTGGCATTTTACAATCTTTAAGCCATTGATTTAAACTAGGGATGTAACGGATATCCGCACTCGCGGAACTTTCGCGTGAAATCCTACATCCGCTTTCGAATATGCATCCGCAATTGTTAATGCGGATGTATTGCGAATGTTTTGTTTACATTGCAATATATATTTTTCATTTCTCTTTATTCGAGATTCTACCCATCGTCGCTTAGCTAACAAAGAAGTGATTGTTTTTTGACGATCTTGCTATTATTTCGTATCAGAAACATACAGTCACAAAATCACAAACATCAAATGGTACTGGACCAAAACTTGGCCCCTTCCAGTGCATTTTGATCTTGCAATAAAAATAGCAATGAACTAATCGGTCTTATTGCCTAAGCGACGAATTTACAAGTTTGAACTTGCATGTAAAGTTTTTGTTATTTTTGTCACTAACTCGATTGAAGTGATTTCAAACGATTCCGCACCACCTGTCGGCCGTCATTAGTTTGGTTTAATTTTTGACGGTGCGGGCTGGTATCTGGCTGGTCGATATGGAGAAGCATATACCGGACAATTAAGAAATTTCTGGTCCTTTACGAATGAATGTTGTTTTAGCGTTACTGATTGCTTTAGAAAAGTGTACTTTTTTTTCAGCGTCACTTTAGGTTCATCAGATGTTTGTAAAATGTAGGTAGAGTCCTCGTATGCTTTATTTAACAAATCAAAGCTTTGCCAGACGTGAAGGTCGATTTTAAGGCCAGTAAAAATTGCATTCGAGACTCGGATTTTTAACCGGGGACTTTCCATTACCAAATCACACGCCACAAACATCTGAATTTAGAAGTACTGAAAAATATGTATTCAATCATATAAAAGTTCATTTGTGTTTTGGGATAGCAAAAATAAAATATATAGAATAAATGTACGTTGATTTTACTATGCTTGAATATTTATTGTCTCAGATTTGTCTCTTGACTCAGATGGACATGACGTACTGGGGATATGACATATATGAGGTACTGAATGTCCTTTGTTCAAATCCTTGTTCATTTCATGGGTCTTAAAACTGATAGTCACCCTGGTAAAGCTTTGATTTGTTAATGCTAAAATGCTGGGACGCTCCGTGGTTCGAATTTCACGATAATCTATAGGTCTTCTATTAAAAATAGGTGACAACAATGGAGGTGTACAGAGCGGCTGATAACGAACTCTGTGACTGGAATTTTTAGAGCACATGAGATTATTATTACTTTATAGAATCTTTGCAGTCTGTATTTAAATTAAAATGTATAATAATCTTATTATTTTTTGTTAATAAATATTGAGTGAATCAAGAGGAACCTAAACCACAACAAACAAGTTAAATGTGAAGAGAGTGACACTTGACAGTTCATTGTGACTATGTTGATATACAAGAGAATCTTTCAATCCAGTACAGTGACGATCATTCGTCTAAACTGCGTTGGGATACTATTTTTTGCATGAGGGCTCAAACAGTGAGATGACAGCAGAAGTCAGAGGGGGAGAGGGGGGGGGGAGCGAGCGCAGTAATGTGCGGTGGCGTGGCTTTGTGCTTGACGCTTGAATTAGTCTAGCCATGAATTCCGCAAAGTTCATAGACAAAGACTGGTTTTAGACGCGTGCATAGTTATGTAAATAATTTAATTCACTTGTGAAACAGCCCACATTTTTGTTGTTGTTGAAATACGAAGTAAAAATAAATCAATATGGCAGTATTATATGGAAAAAGGTATTAACTTATGAAAAAAGATTGATTTTAAATTTATTTTCGATAAGACATTAAAATCTAAACAATTATAAATTTATTTTACCACATCCGCAACCGCAAAACATCTGCATCCACGGATGTCAAGCACTGAACATCCGCTTCCGCTTCCGCAAAGATTACATCTGCAACAACCCTAATTTAAACCACTAAGATGAACGGCCTTATGGTGATCGGTTATCATACAGTGCATAGAGTTCTTTACTAGCAAACTAACTTCTAACAATCTAATTGGAAACCTCTAGTGCTTGAATGAAAATTTTAACTAATTTTATGCGGAATAACGATGCTTGAAATGAAACTAAAATTAAAACCGTTGCTACGAATACAGGAATATTTATCTGCACTGTTGGTACTTCTGTGCTCAGCTGCTTGTTTCAACTTCAGTGTTGGCTATCCTGTTAACAGCCGACTCGGCGTAAGTTCCCCCGACTGCGGCAGAATATCGTCGAATGCAGTCCAACGCGGATCAGCCGAATGCTAACCAATCTCCTCATAAACAAATCTTCATTCCTTTAACTTTTATGCTGATCGTATATTCAAACACAGTCAAAAATATTAAACATTATTTATCATGCATACTAACAAACTTCTAGGAGTTCCTTTTTTGTTGGACCGGCCCGTTAGTGCCTTTGGTTTCGCTGCATTCTTCACCTGGGAGGGAAAATCAATGCCGATTTTTAAAAACAAAAACCCCTTCACATAGATTTAGCGCTTCGCCTCTACCATACAAAATGGATCCAAACCGCACGACGCCTACAATACAGCTTTCAGAGCAAGCTGTGTGTACAGAACTTACGTTATCATATGTTACAGAATTTGAGTTGTCTCAAGGAGTGCGATCTTTGCGAGCATAATTTCCTGATATTTCAAGCATATTTTATTTTTATTTTTGCTTATGGCTTTACGTCTCATCGATGTCGAGGTAATTAGAGGCGGGAAAGAATCGGGATGGGGAAAGGAATGGAATTCACCCGTGGCCTTCTGAATAAAACATGCCGGCAATCGCCTGATTTGGGGGCAACCTAAATCTGGTTGGCTGCATGAGGATTCGAACCCGCATCCTCGCGAATGCAGGACCAGAGCGTCACCACTGTCGGTGATTCTAGGCAACACGGCGGCATAGCACTCTGATATACCTGCAGTGTTGGTATTTAGTGCACTCAAATGTTTGTCCCAAGGGAGCGTCCGATAACCACGTAGCTTCATTCTGGCCTCCTGTGAACCCCTTCCAATCCACGTAGCAGGATGTGAATTTTGCCTCAACCCCCCTTCCTCCCCTACATAGCACGTGGCATTTCCCCTGATGATCCCAGCAGACATTTTGTTTTGTTTTCTCTTGTCAGACTATCGTAAATTACATAAGGAGATAATTAAATAACGGAAATAAATATTCACATGCTGTTGTGTGTTCTGTACCTCATTTTAACTGTGGCAAATAATATGAATTGAAAGCTATGTGACCTGGCTCAGAACCCCTCTCCCCCTACATAGCCTAGCATAGCTTTCCAGCCAAACCCCTTCCCCCTCCCCCAGACCGAGCTACGTAGTTTATGGACGCTCATTTATCACCTCGTCTAGGTCAAATTTAAACGTAACAATCGCTCAGAAAATTATATTGCGTTATTTTGAAATTCACTTTTTCTATCGTCATTATAGTTGTATGAAATGAAATATCGTGTGACAACGCATTCTTGTCTCGGCTAGTTATCCGAGAGAATTTCATAGTTCATACATTCTCAAAGCCGAGAAAGACTTCGTTCTTATATGTCATTTTAGCTGTTCACTTAACTAATTTGGTAAATACATTACTAAACATATAGTTCAGGTTTATTAGTGAACAAATCGGTGCCATTCTGTTAAGAACACTTTACAACAATGCATCTGCTCAAATATTTGGACTCACTTTCGTCTCAAACAAACCAATTTTCTGCATCGAAATTAGTGGTGTATTAACTTGAATGATAAAGTCACAATTACCAATCACTTTGGTAGTACATAATTTGTAATAAAGTTTCTGATCGTTTTGTTATTGCAGGCCTCAAAAAATAGTTAAACTAGAAAGACGTCAGCAGTGTTTGTCATTGCGCTTACAACAGCGTGTGATTGCATTAGGAACAGTTGGTAGCCCTGAGGCTGTTCCGCATGGTCTCTCCTTCCCCCACCCCATTTTTTTTTCCCGACAGTCTTAATCTGTTTGTGTATACTTCGTACATTAATTTGAAAGTTAAAATGAATATATATTCACTATCGTTATAGTAATTTCCTAACTTTAGTGTCTACACTCTTCACTCTAAGGCCTGGCTGTGAAATTGAGGCTGTTCTATTCTGCGTGCTCACCCCCGCCGCTAGCCGTGGCTTAGCCTGGATTCAATTGAAAAGAAAGTAATGACGCATTCAATTAATTATTTAAATACCAACGAATTACAATTTTTCCCTCGTGAAAAACGTTACTTGAACTCCAAAAAGCACGTTTTAACGGTGATGCCGATAAGGTGTAATGTATGTCGAAAAGTAAAACAACTTTCATACAGAATAATATATCCCTAATAATTTAAAAATCATAATCAAAATTACGATTTTTTAATGATAATATTTCGAGGCGAAAAATACGAAGACGTTACTTTGGCGTAATATGTGTAAAATTAATTTTAACTAATCAATAATCTGATTTGTATTATTTTACGAATACGATTCATTTCCCCCTTATTGCAACATACATCGTATCCTCGCCCAATACACTTTCCTGGTTCAAGATCTCTGAATTCTACCAAATATTCAGTTGCGAGATTTTGCGTTCATTGCAGTCAGTTCCACAGAACCTAAAAATTCCCACATCATTATTTTCTAATCGTCAGAAAAACTAACATATATGGAATTTTTTTACCGCGCCTGTCCAACAAGACATATGTAGTATTTACATCAATAGTAATTTCTTTTCTAATGAGATCTGCACATTAGCCGAAAATTTCATTTTGAATAAACAAGTGTTTAAGAATACCAAGTTATTCCTTCCCTTCAAATAGAAGTCATATATAGTGTATGAATTATTGACGCCACGACATGATTGTTATCAGACAGCTCAGTTCTTGTTTTCTCACAGCTCAACATTACTCAGTAACAACCTTTAATAAAAATTCTATAGGTCGGCGAGCGAAATAGTTACGGTTGAAATTAGAATTATTGGTCTTGATCAGGGGCGGAATCAGGATTCCGGTTTGGGAGGGCTTGTGCGGATTTCGATTTTTTGGGGGGGGGGCGGCTTGAGTGAACTTTGGTTTGGGGGGAGGCTTGAGTGAACTTTGGTTTGGGGGGATGCTTGAGTGAACTTTGGTTGGGGGGGAGGTTTGAGTTGACTTTGGTTTGGGGGGAGGCTTGAGTGAACTTTGGTTTGGGGGGCGGATTGATTGAACTTTGGTTTGGGGGGGGGAGGCTTGAGTGAACTTTGGTTTGGGGGACAGGCTTGAGTGGACTTTGGTTTGGGGGACAGGCTTGAGTGGACTTTGGTTTGGGGGCGGATTGAGTTGACTTTGGTTTGGGGGTAGGCTTGAGTGAACTTTGGTTTGGGGGGCGATTGATTGAACTTTGGTTTGGGGGGGGGGAGGCTTGAGTGAACTTTGGTTTGGGGGACAGGCTTTAGTGGACTTTGGTTTGGGGGACAGGCTTGAGTGGACTTTGGTTTGGGGGCGGATTGAGTGGACTTTGGTTTGGGGGAGGGGCTTGAGCCGCACAATGGTAGGCTTTATAGTCTCCTCAGATTGCTGCCCCCTTAAAAACCCTTAAAATATCAGGAGAGATAAAAAATAAAAATGTAGGGTCACAAAAATTACGATGTCGGGGTGGATCTAGATACTTTTTTTGGGGGGGGGGGGCTTGAGCCCCTAGCCCTCCCCTGGATTACGTACATATTTGATTGATGCTGTGTTACCAACACCAGCACTTTCAGTGTAATGCTCCTTCCTACTTTTTCAACCAGAGAACCACTAAAGTTACAAAAATAATTCAGCCCACTACCAACTTACGACTGCCTAATATTTTTAACTATGTGTATATTAATGACGAAATATACTATTTGTTATCAGCACATTCCGAAGTCCCTTAGAACCTACACCTACAATAATATTGCCATTTTCGAATCTTCAACATCTAAAACAGTTATTAATAAGTCATAAATGCAAAAATACACAACTAAAAAATTAACTTTAGCATTTTCATCTATTGACATCATCCTGAAAGCCACAGGCTCCAGCAGTAGACACCCTGCCCTAAAATACCATCAGGATCAGAAAAGAACCTGAACAACGGCGATCGAGAGGTAAGTTAATAGACGTTCCAGACTCAGATGCGGTCCCGTGGGAGCCACAGGTCGCGAGTCCCACGGGAATTCTTTAGTCTCAAAACAATTTACTATGGATCGTGGTGTGTGAGGGGTAACGCTCTGGCCTCGCATTCGCTAGGTCGCGAGTTCGAATCACCGTAGGGCCATCGAGTTTGGGTTTTCCATCGTTCCCATAAATAACTCCAGGAGAATGTCTGGATAGTTCTTTCACAAGTCAGTGGCCGAATTCATTCCCGTCCTTTGCTCTCTGCCCTTTTCCGTCAATAATGTTCTCGACGTCGACGAGGCGTAAAGTCGTAAGGAAATAGTCCCTTTTGAACATTAGTCAGATTTACTTGAAGTGGTTAGCAAGCGATGGATTTCACTACGTGACTACGACATTTTAACTACGGCCCTATGGGATCCTAAATACGATATCGTATGTACTGATGACCGACGCCACGTGTCAATTTCAGATTTCTAATGCAGCCCTGTAGCGTTAACTTGTAAACTGCACAGAAGTTCGTTTGATTGAAAATCAATTTGTAAAAAGGAACATAAAATCGGCACCCCTGTCGATTTAAGGAACATGCAAGAATTTAGGCACCAGTATTCGACGCAGAAGGTATCTGTAATCGAAACACTATTCTCGTCTAAGCTAAGAGAGGCGACCATGATCACAAGCTTGCGCTCAATTTCATGCATAAGGGAGTGGGAAAATTTTCTTTTGTTTGTAAGGGTGTCATGGGATTAGGAACGAATTGCCAAGTGGAGTAATGAATAATTTTCCAAAAACGCTTAAGGAATTTAAAATTAAAATTTGTAAATCAGTACAGGGGCGTAGCTACTATGGGGCTAGGCGGTGCAGTGCACCGGGGCCCTCACGCTCAGGGGGGCCCCCAGGTATACCTCAATGGGGCCCCTAAGCGCACCTCTAGGGGCCCTCAAGCGCAGTTTAGAGGGCCCACGAGCCTTCACGGTAAACTTTTTTTTTTTAGCTCTAACCGTCGTCTAAGGGGGCCCTGAGAACACAGGAGCCCCTCACTAAGAGCCCTCGCTGCTCAGGGGGGGCCCAACCACTGCTCAGGGGCCCCTAAAGAACAATTCAATGGCCCCCATCCTCAGTTCCGGAGGCCCCTACCAGCACACAAAGTAAAAAAAAAGGTCGCCCCGTCTGGCCTGCGGGCCCAAAATAAATTTTTTGCACCGGGGCCCTTGTTGACCTAGCTACGCCACTGAATCAGTATAGTAAATGGGGAGGAATGTACCATTTCAGTTATAAAAGAAATTTTTTAAAAAAATATAAAAAGTGGTAAATAGATGACTGGGGAATTGCCACCGAAGTGTTAGCTCCATCGCAATTAAATTAATGATAATTATTATAGGAAAGCATACAGTACCGGATTAACCACGTATCAGGAGGTAGCAAAGGATACGGGCCTCGCGGCTTCTAGGAGGCCTCGCGACATCTAGGGGAGGCTAGATGGGCGACTTTTTTTTTTAGCTTTACAATTTTCCCCAGGAGGGCAAAAATCAAAGGGCCTGTTCTTCACACTTGCTACAGACACCACGCTGTCTTAATCCGTCCCTGTTTGAATATTCACGTTAATTAGATGCAACGAAAACTTGTGTATAAACTTATAGTTACAGTATTTCCCTATGTTGCTATTCCGCTGGCAATATACGCGCTTCTGACTATGGTCAGCACGCGAACACGAGGAGCCGCTCAGTAAACCTGACAGTGTTGCCGGCTTTCTGGATCATCGTATTTCCTTAAGTTTGATATTTAATGCTGAATACAGGTGCACTGTTTACTGCAGGTACTCTTTCCTATGATACATTATTTGTTAGACAGCTTCTCCGCGCTAGGGTGAATGCAACTTGAATTCTTTATATTTCTTTCACAGAAAAAAAAAATCAAGAAATGATTTGTTGACAAAAATTAAGCATATCCGTAAGATAATTCGATAATGACCTGAAGTTATAAACCAGGTCCCCAGTTCTGTCTGTTGACTGCTGGTCTCAGTTTGCTGTATTTAGTCAGCAGCTGACGGCACAAAGAGTCCGTCTGACATTGGTTAAAATATGTTCTGAAATTAATAGTCGCTTAATAGACCTTATACTTGTTTACAAATCTGTTGATGTATTTTTAAAGCTTGTACTGATGATATATTCTTGGTGATATAGTTTAATAGTAGGATAATATAGCGTGTCATTAAGATTTTTGATGTCTTGTTAACTCTACTTAATTCATATAGAAAGTGAAGCAGCAATTATTAATTAAGAGGCTGAACGACATTGTTGAACAGCATATTGTTCATGACAGAATTTAATATCACCCGTTCTGCTAGTTTTTTTTTTTTTTTTTTTTTTTTTTTTTTTTTAACCAGTTTGCGTCGCGAGTAATGTCGCATCTTTAGACTCGTGTAAGTCACGTGAATTCTTGTCATCCTCACGCCTGCTTTAATGGGGGCTGGTCTGGTGATCCTACTCCAAGTGTTGCCGTCTGTATACGATACCTGTAACTTGTGTTTGTACAATAATTGTAATTTTTGTTTTCCAAGTATGTAGTTTATGAGTTGGAACCGCCCCAGCATTCGCCTAGGTGATTGCAACCAGGATGGTCTGTAGGGAGGGGGGGGGGGGGGGGGGGGGGGGGGGGGGGGAGTACTTACCGCGGCCACAATGACTGGTAGTGTCTGCTGTTAATATTATGAGAAGTACAGACACAGCATTACATCTGCAGCAGCAAAAATCAATCTTGTCTTAAAAAATTTAATATAAGGAAAACTGCTATAGATCGAACTCTTCAAAGCTATAAAAACATCAGACAATTCTTAGGTGAAGATATTCAGCACGTTTTGCTCCTGCAGGCCTAATAAACTAGTTTTATGTAGGAATGATAGCTTTTAGGGGTTTTAATTGAAAAAGAAAATCATGGGAGAAACAGCATCCAACAAGTAGCAAGGAATATTGTAGTCACCCTGTAACTATCTGAATGCATCAGGTATTCGTAGTGAGTGCAATGTAATCCCCTGAACAAGTCTGTATTATAACTGTTATTAATTCATAGTCACTTGAAAAGAATATAAATTAAGTTTTTGTTAATTATTACTGCTGATTTACGTAAAAATCAGGAATATTTCTATACTAATGTTATCTGTTTTAAAATGATTATAAATAAAGTGTTAATGAATAATCAATATCATCAAACATCAAACTAAAAGACTGCTGCTAAATTATTTCCCTTGTAAGATAGATGTAATTTATGGAACGATTTAGTGGAAAAATTTTAAACCGGTAGTTCCGCTGGAGGCCACCAGAGCGCTTTAGCGCAGTGTCGTGCTTGCAGTCATCCATTGTGTGGTTTGTTGTAGTGAGTTGCAGCTGTTTCGTCTAACGAGAATCGGTAAGTTAGCAAAAGCAGTGTGATAGGGCCTCTTACTTTGTTTTTAACATTATTTTCGTTGACCTGTAGCTTTCGTGGCGTCAGGAAGCTTTCCTTTCTGTCCCAATATTGTGCTCACATTCAGCAATAATTTTGTTTAAACTTTACCTAATGAAGCAATTGGTGTGGCGCATTCTTAGACAGGTTAAAACACGAAACTGCTGTTACAATACAGTAAAATTTCTCAATTTTAGTCATGTTTTTAAATCACACTTGCTTCGTGTTTGGGAAATTACCTTTCAATCGTCATTTACGATTGTAGATAATTATCCATGCCTGTACGAGGCATTGTCATTGAATTTTGTTTTTGATAGTGTCATGATACTTGTCCTCCATTGTTGCTCTCGGAAGGTTCAGTTTTTAATCGTTTCGTGTGTAACATTTTTTTGCTACAGTTTCCACTGTAATTGCGTTTTTCTAGCTGTAAATATGACTTCTCGTACAAATTGCGGTACTTTATGAAGTAATTCTGTCACTGCTACGCCTTGTTACGTTATGTAGAGATTTATACGTGTAATTTCCGCGTGCATAATTTTTTTTGTATTATTATTACTTAGTGCTTTACGCCTCGTCCGACAGCTAAGGTCATTAGAGGCGGGATGGGAGTGCGGGACCAGGAACGGGAAGGAATTCGGCCATGGCCTTTTTGAAGGAAGCATTCCGGCATTCGCCTGGAGTGATTTGGGGAAACCATGGAAAACCCAAATCTGGATGCCCGGACGGGGATTTGAACCGCGTCCTCCCGAATGCGAGGCGAGAACGCTAACCGTTCACCCAACATGCTCGGTCATAATTTCATATTGCGGGAAGAATTTTTATTTGTTGAAAATAGTTTTTGAATATATAATACTTTTCCCTTTTAATTATTTCCTAGGCATCATCCATAAACAACATTGCTTCATTTGGTCTACTGTGAACCCCTCCTCCCCCAGACCTAGCCCAACGTGGCTTTTGCTCCTCCCCCCCTCCCCTCTCCCGCGTAGTACGTAGCTTTTTTTCCTTATTGATTCCAGAAGACACATTTTGTCTGTTTCCTTTTGTCAGACCATCGTAAGTTACATATGGAGGTAATTAAATAAAGGACATACATATTGACATGCTGTTTTGTGTTCTGTGCCTCATTTTAACTCTTGCAGATAATATGAATGGTAAGCGACGTGGCCTGGCTTGGAACCCCCCCCCCCTTCCCACGCGTAGCTTCCCATCCAACCCGTCCCCTAGACCGAGCCACGTTGTTTATGGACGCACCCTTGGCACTACTTCTATTATAGACAAATTTCTTGTAATGAATCGCAGATGTTTACTAGTTTAACGATTTCTGGTGTAGGAATCCGTTTTGAATGCATTTTGACTACATTGGACACAACACCTTCGTGACAAATTTTTGTACTGTACGTAAACTCGGAAGTAACGGTCATAATAACAAGAAAAAATAGTTCAGTGTTTTGTGGCTATTTTACGATTTGTTTCCTTTTGTGTTATGTCGCTTGTGCTCATAACCGTTACAAAACTTCAGAAATATTATAAAAAATGTTCACTAACGAACGGTTCCTCTAGATAGACGTTTCTCAACCTTTGTCATCCCGAAATAGCAAAATGTCAAAAAATTATCCTGCAGACCAATAACTAACAAACTAAATGGACCTAATTATTTTGTCTACGCGTGTCTTGGTTTTCACCGTCTGGGGCAGTAATAAGGCTGGAAAAAAATCCTCCCCTAAAGAAGGCGCTAAAGGCCCATTAACAATAGCGGTCAGGTCAGCTCAGCTCAGCTCAGGTCAGCTGAGCTCACGATCCAGGATAGCATTCACACTTGCGGTCAGGTCAGCTCCGGTCAGGCCAGATCAAGTCCAGATCAAGTTGTAGACGAGGCCATTTCAATTCAGTTGCTCTTAGTGAACAATGCCGTTTTCCGCCCCAAAGTTAATTAAAACGCAATGATCTTGGATCAAGAGCCTAAAATACATCATGATCAAAAAGAGGATGGTTCTGGATGCATCCAGAGTTTCAAGCGTAAATAGATCAAGAGAAAAAAGAATGTTAACTTCTGGCTATGCCGTGCGAGACGAGTGGTGTGAAGTGCTTTTGATTTTTTAGGGCTCAAAGATTTCGAATTTATTTTAGAAAAATTATTTCTGCTCCAGTATTAATCGGTAACATATTTTTAGCTACATGTATTTTTCACAATTATTTAGCGAAGGATAAAATTTCATGCCATGTAGTAAGTGAATCTCAGGATGAGCGAGAGAAAAATGAAGTCACAATATTTTTTTAATTCGGAAACAGGATCTTGTCAGTACTAAAATGTTTAGTAATATTTGAATTTATATTAAAGTTTGTCGATTTTATAATAAACAGAAAAAACATACCGTTAAAATACTTATTTTTTATTTATTACCCTTTTTTATTGCTTACGAGCATAGTTTTCAGACTTTCGTCGCCCATTTGATCTGACCTGACCTGTCCGTTGCTGGTTCACACTAGCGATCAGCTCAGCTCAGCTCAGGTCTTGACCGTTGTTGATAGGTGGCGGCGCGATCTTCGGTTGACCCGAGCAGACGTAGTAGTGTGAATGCTCCCATTGGATTACCTGTCTAGCGAATTTTGACCTGAGCTGAGCTGACCGCTAATGTGAATGGACCTTAACTCCTGCTACGTTACTAATCTGGTACTAATTGTTATCGATACGTAAAGGGGTCCCTGCAAATATACCTCTACAAGAAGGCCTCATAAAACAGTTATTATCTCAACCCTCAAAGGAACGCCGCTATTTCTGTTGGCGACTGAAAGAGTATATGGTGTTCACACTACTTCTTAAGGCGCCTTCTCCTATTGGAGGTAGTTGCTCCACATGGCTAGGCTTTGGATGTGACATTGTAGCCTGGAAAGCCTCTTCTGACGTGCAGTTGTACCATCTGGAACAGATCTTTTCCCCTGTGTCTTCTCTTCAGTGATGAGTTGTACCTCTCGCCTCTCATAATGTGTCCTAGATATTGTATTTCCTTTACTTTACAGCAGTGTTTCCCAACGTGGGGCCCAAGCCCCACAGGGGGACAATTTGGTTTTTTTAGGGGGGCAATTTAGAAATGACTTGATACGACTTTACCGTTTTCTCTTTGGGTTATTTAAACGCAATGCCAGATATGGTTACAAAATATAGCAAAAAAGCAAATTCTTAAAAGGATCACACTAAATTGCCATAATAAATGTTTATTATAAATCTTTTGAATTTTAGTATTTCATTATATGTTTTTTAATTTTACTTACTGTGTTTTATGATAATATTAAAGTATTTTCTTTCAAAAACCATCCTATATCAGTTTCTTTAATAACAAACCATTTTTTTATTAAAAATTATGTATGGGGGCAAAAAAATGTTGAAAGTGGGACATGACCCAAAAAAGGTTGGGAAACACTGCTTTATAGTGAGTAGCAGTTCTTTTTGTTTTTCCATCCGACGAAGTATGTCTTTGTTTGAAATTTCCAGCATCCAAGATATGCGTAAGAAACGATGACTGAAATACCTTTCAAAATCATCAATTCTTTTCTCTAGATTTTGGTGTAAGGTCCAGCTTTCACACCCAAAGGTGAAAATCGAGAACATGTAACAGCGAATTATTCGCATTCTCCATTGCAGACTAAGATCCAATCTTATGTTCAAATTATGATAACAATGATGCAGTCGTACCCTAGAAAAACGACAATTTTGCTGGTCGCTGAAATATTATTTACTTTTAGAACGTTAGGCTTATAACTCATACCCGCTTATTGCCTTAAACAGAGAAGTATATTATCTATTTTATATGAATTTACTAATTTATTTTTTGTTACCATATTTTTAGTAGTTGTATAAAGTAAAAATCAATCAATCTCCCTCCATAACCTCATGCTCTTAGGAAATCATTTCCAGATTTTTTAAAAATGGCTCTTTTTGAGTGACAGCTCCTCGAAAATGAAAAATTTTGGGACACTTTAGTGAGTTGTTGTATGAGTCTTGAAATAAATTTATGAGTAGGCATACCTAGGGGGGGTATAAATTGACATTGTTAACAAAATGACGCAACTTGTTTTGTATAAGAAGAAAGTTCTTATACCTACAAAAAAAATCACAATCTTTCCCAATTACATATATATTTTTTGGCTTATTTTTAATTAATTTATGCTTAATCCAATATGTGACTGCTTTTTGAAAATGGTTTTAAATTGTTTATTGGTACACGTTATTCACCGAGTACTTTTTGAATAAAGTGTTTATTTTGCTTAATGTTCAAAGTTAAAATTTGAAGTATTTAAAAGCCCGCCAAAGCGCTCCTTTGCTGCCTGGCGCAGTCAACGACACTCGTGGCGTCACTCGTCTGTAAAAGCTGCGCTGCGAATGGAGCGTTTCCTATTACCCAAGTTTTCAACTATTTTTATTGTTTGTTGCTGGTTATTTCTTGTTATTAATGAAAGTTATTTTATATAAAAAATCGACAGCAATTTGTAAAAGCCTTCAGCGGAAAATATCAAAAATAGATGCTTTATTTGTAGGGCTAGCTATGGAAACAACACCTGAGTTTTATTCAGTTGAGCTTAAAAATATAACAACTACAATTTGAGAATCATTTCTACCATTTTCTGTGAAGCTCATTTACACCACAACTTCGTAGAGTTAAATGTAATATGTTATTTAAGGCGAGTGTCACTAAGGTTAGGGTTCTTAGGTTCGGTCCTCGCTTCGGCATATGTTTCGTTTGTTTTCTGTTGTTGTTTTCTTTGGATACTAGTTGCTGTTGGTTGCATCGCATAGTCATTTTTTCCCGGAAGTCCACCAAAACGTCAACTTTTTTTCTGAAGACTTTATAACTTTTTAGATAACAAGGGAATTACAACCAAACATAACCAAAGACTTCAAACAGGAATTTTGACGTTACTTGCACACCGAAAACAGGTTTAAAAAAATGAAAATTACTGCACATTAAAAGTAAATACCACCTAAATAAACACATTTATGTCAGCAAGGTAACTTCTAGTTGTATCGTTACATAAAACTTCCAACAATATGGACACAAAGCATTGCGGAACTGTTGCAAGATTAGCGTGAAATTTCTACAAGTCATCTCAGTTCTAAAATAATTCTATTATTCACTACCGTGCACCTGTGTTTTTTGCATGATATTATATCTCTGGTAAGTTTAAAAATTAAAAGTGGAAGGATATCTTTTCATAAAATTTTTCTTGTATGGTTGCAATTTGTTTCAAACGCTTTTATGATGCTTAGCAACCTTTGAATTTAATTTATAAAATCTTCAAATAAAA
Source organism: Vandiemenella viatica (assembly GCA_031002005.1). NCBI lineage: Eukaryota > Metazoa > Arthropoda > Insecta > Orthoptera > Morabidae > Vandiemenella > Vandiemenella viatica. The sequence continues at coordinate 85,248 of JARYHS010011081.1, read as the reverse complement.
ACATGATTCTGTAGCACAAAAAACAGCTAATAAAAACATTAAAAATGCACGTAAAAATATCCCTACCAAGATTAGAACGTAGGACGTTTCTGAAATCCATTAGCACTCTTCAATCCCGGAGCTTCCCGGACAGCACTTAGTTGCTTCTCTTTATGCTAATAGTAAACCCTTAAACATCACAGTCTCTTCGTACGAGATGAAGTGAAACGAGTAGGTAAATGAATAAACAAACAAATTAAGTTTCGTTGAAAAAAAGTATGATTTAGCTATAATCTTTTATCAGCAACTAAAAAAATAGCCCACAACATCCAGTATTTAATTGTTGTGACAAAGCGTGGTGGGTGAGCGGTTAACGCTTTGGTTAACACTTTGGTCAGACCATTGCTCGAATATGGTAGTGTAGTATGGGACCCACATTTTGTGTATCAAATACAGGAGTTGGAGAGGGAACAAAAAAGGTCTGTTAAATTTGTTTCTGGAAATTATCGCAGAATGTAATCAGTAACAGATTTGATAACAGAACTGGAATGGGATTCATTCCAAGACAAGAGGAGGGTAAGAGGGTCATGGGAGTGTAAAAGACGTATATTGGTGATGAGGCATGGAAAAATATTGATGTTGGTGTGAAAATAGTGAATGGAAGGGAAAAGATGAACATGACCACAAGCTGGCATTGAATTTCAGGCACAAGGGTGTGGGAATATTGTCTTTTTTAGGTAAGGGTGTCAGGGATTAGAATAAGTTACCAAAGAAAATGATGAATAATTTGCCTAAACGTTGAAAGAATTTAAAGTCAAATTTGTAAAAGGTAAATGTAGGTGGATGCAGAAAAGGGGGTAGATGGGTGTTTAGGGAAATTGCCTCCGGAGCGTGCGCTTCATCGCAATTTAATTAATTTAAAAATAAAAAAAAAAACGCTCTGGCCTCGCATTCGGAGGACGCCGCACAGTGTAATCTTCTATAAATCTAGAGGGACAAAAGTCAGTTTTGACACTACACAGAACAAAATAGTTATTTATATTCAAAGTAGATAAACTATATTAAGGTTTATTTTCGAGTAATTCGCGCCTAACAAAATAGTTCATTTTAGACTCCACAGTGCAAAAGACTGAAAATAAAGGGGAATGATTCCGGCAAATATCCCTCAATTACTTCTTATTTACAGCCACGTTCATAAGGAGCGATCCACAGTCCACATAATACCCCAGCCAATCACACAGTCTGAACCAGTAGCTGTTCTCCATCCGATCTTATCGAACATAGGACACATTATGAAGAAACTCCCTGAAATTAAATGTGATCCACCGATCATGTGCGCCATTCGACTGGGCTTGTTCGATGATTACGCTGTGTTTCTGCGTGCAAGTAGTGATTTGTGTGATGCTATTGCTTTTGGCGAGTCTCGAGGTAAGTTTCACGCTTGATTTTTCCGTAATACATCTTAAAACTTAATCATTAGCATCATTAAAACAGAACAAGATTATTTTCAATAAAAAACCTACTGAGTCGGTTTAATTTCGAGTTTTAGTTCATTATACCACATTATACCGATCTCTACTATCTTATTTGAAAGAGTTACTTACTAGCTACAAGAAATACCTTCATTTGTTTGCGCATGTTATCGACAACCATACAACTTTTCTTTATTTTCAGAATGACTGCACAAATTACCCGTACAGAATTTTTCGACATATGGTTTGCTAACGCAAAACAATCAATCTCTATATAAATCATTCTCAAATTGAAGCTGTTACATTTTTAAGCTCAGCAGAATAAAATTCAGTTACTTTTTCCTATAGCTAGCACCTCAAATAAGGCGTCTATTTTCGATTTTTTCCGCTGTACAAATTGTTCTTGATTTTGTATTGAAAATGAAATTTCTTTAATAACAAGAAATAATAATAGAAAACTCTCCATTCGTAGCCGCAGCATTTACAGACGTGGTACGTTACTCAAGCGACCACCAATCCTAGAGCGTTTTCTGTCACGTGACTAGAGATAAAGAAAGTCTAATTTTATTTTGCTTTTTTTATTAAAAATAATCCACTTTTCTTTCCAAAATTAAAAAAAATAGCATTTTAGGCATTATTCTATGAGAATGACTACAATTTATAATACATTTTTATAGTGCCAAATGGCCTATTGTGCCAGGAGATGAGGAAATTACCAGATAATCGAGAATGTTTGCTACCAGTTTGTAGCAACACGTGAAGGAAAATAATCACACCAGTACAATGCGCAACAAATTTGTATTTATTTATTTTAAATACTATTCTAGTTCCATAAATCCCCGATGAGAAAGGATTTCTGGGATGTGAAATGTGTCATGGTCAATATACATACATGCAATATGAATACTAACCACAGTGAAAAAATTATTTTCTCTACTTAACTGTGCAAGAGAAATTCAATTAATTCTTCTGTACAAATTCATGAATGGATTAAAAACATAAGCCCTCAGATTTTTCAAATAATTCTTAATTTCTGCACATTTTTTCAAACTTTATGGAGCATATTTGACATGTGATTCCGAATAATTAACTCCCTGCTACTAATCACAATTACTTTAGTACTAAGGAGAGTTAATTATTGTGCGACACTTTTCTCACCTTGGTGTTTTAAAACAAATTTAGCTTTAGCGTTGTAACTGAAGGCAGACGGTGTTAAGAAGTTTCTAGAAGATGGTTTTGTGATTGGAATTCGATTAGTCGACAGCTGCCAGGGCATTGAGAGGCTTATCAGTCGTCAGGTGATTTGATACTCTGCTAGACGGACCAAAGTAATATATTTTCTAGCATTCAGCATTCGAGTACACTGCGGCGATAAGCAGTATCCTTTATGTTGACCGCTATTTACAATTAGTTTCGTTACACTTCAGTGAGCAAGTACAATAGCATATAATCAGTTCATACTGATTACATAACAATTTATTCTGATCATTTTTATTCAGCGATACCTCTCAGAATGTTCACATTTAATTTCAGATTCATCAGAATGTGTCCTTTGTTCTATAAGATCAGATAGAGAACAACTACTGGTCTACACTTTGTGATTGGCTGGGGTATTATGTGGACTGTGGATCGCTCCTTATCGTTTTGTATGAACATGGCTGTAAATAAGGAGTAATTGAGGGATACTTGCCATAATCATTTCCCTTCTTGCGATGTCGCCAGTTATGACAGCACTGACTTGGGAACGATCAGACATATCAAGAAGGAATTTCGGTCTCCTGCTTATATATTGAAGTGTAAACATCATATATGTCTGTAGTTTAGTCGTTCTCCATATGCGGCCTAGTTTTTGGGATATTTACATGCAAAGAAACAAAACAAAAACAAAAAAGTGATATCTAAATACTATGTTATTACCTGAGTTGGTACCGTGGTCTATGTCATAAGATGTTAGCATCATAATTTTCTGACCAGGTTCAAATCCCACAACATCAATTTGTTTATTTATTTTTATCTTCAGAAATTATCTATCATGACTTTTTGTTTATTTAAACCTCGTTTACATAATTTTATTGTGGATAAAATAAAATTTGCTCCGCTACTTCCCTCACTAAGCTGTTTCTTGTTGTCTGCTCCTCTGTGCTACGTTTTTCCTGCAGCCAGGTAAATTTAAGCCCACACCAATAATAATCAACTGACTCCAATTTATCTTCCCCATCATTCTTACTATTTCTTTTCCACTACTATTAACAGAGAAGCCTCTCGACTTTCCCACTAGTTATGTACACCTGCTATCTCTCTCCGTTGTGCGTTAACACCAACGCAGTGCAATAATCTCTGGTAACCACTACGGGCCCCGTCAGTGGTTGTGTGCTTGTGCGGCGCGCTGTACCACAATATGGTGGCGGTGAATTCACTTTTCGTTTACACATATCATCACCAATTCACTTCAAGATGGCAACAAACAAACTTGTGCGTGTTGGAGTGGATTTAATTTTCAGAAACCTCGCCTAAGGTGTTAAAAGTTGCATCGTAAAGAAAGTTAATTGAAAAAAAGAGAAGTTTGTGGACGAGAAATTGGATCTTGCGGCGTGGCAGAATGTTTATTGGAGGAGAACATAAAATACAAAAATCATCTCTGAATGCTTGAATCACAAAGATTTGCTATCAAAAAACTCACCACCAATTACAAAATAGGTCTATTGAGAAAATGTCTTCAGCTAAACTGTAGTTAGAAAATACTCTGAGGTTTCTTGCAACTGGTAACAGCTTTGAAACACATTTACATTACCTAGAAGCACAATTTACACTATATTTGTGTGGTTTTAAATCATTGGTTAATTCTCTAGAACCCTGATTCGGATAGTTTTTAATTTTGCACCTGATGTCTTCTATTGTCTAAAGTGGGAGATTCAATTCGTTAATCATGTTCTCCGTAGCACCACTCTTTATGTTTAGATTTTTATAACTTTCAAATTTTTGTTCTACAAACACTCGTTATTGAAAGATTTTAAAAAGAATTAAATATTTCTTCTTTCCATTCAAAAACCATTATGTGTTGCAAACAGCAACAATCAGAATCAAACATTTGCGGCCGATCCAGGAGGAGCCTTCACCTCGATATTTTGACTGTTTACACGCGTCCGAGTGAAACACCGAAAGTGAACGAAAAGCTGAACCCGAGCCAACTTTTTTATTCGTCATCTTGGATGATCACTTTGGATGATTCTCTGTTTACCATTTCACTTTCCTTTCAGTGCGAGTGATTCATCCGGAATGATTACGAAAAGTGAACAATGCAAACTCGCCTTAACAGAGCGTGTTTAATCCTGAACTGAGATGCAATGGCGGCAACCGGTGTAAGGGTAAAAACATGCGAGCAGGTCGCGATGCAGGGGAAGATCGTGGTCGCGATAAAGGTCGATGTCGCGGTCGATGGGTGAAAACATGTCCTGCAGCTCGCGGTGCAGATGAAGGTAGATGTCGAGGAATAGCTGCTAGCGTTCATCAGTGTTTTGAAAACTTTTGTAGGTGCCACCGTTGTAGATCGTTATATTTTGTGTTTAACGCGAGTATCATTTACTTTATTTAACCTGCAATGATACGTGAAAGTGATAACAATGGGGATGATGATGGTCTGTCAGTAGCCACAACGTAGTGGCTTCCTACGGCTGGTATCGGAGAGTTCAGTTAACAGGAAAAAATTAAACAGAGACAAACGCTTGGTGAATGTCACCATATAAATCAGGATCTGAAAAATCATCCACACTGATTCCATGCCCACCTACGAACGACACCCCAAACTTTACAGTAAAACCTGGACAAGCTGGAGAAGTCAAATGTTAATAACAATTACCACACCAATGCAATACATGCCAAGGAAAAACTCGTCGTGACTGTAAATTAATGATAATTATTGTAAATAAGGTAATATACCGTTTAACTAATCATTTAGAAGTAAAATTTAAAAATTTTCTTTCAAAAAATCAGAATTTCTATTTAAAAATCAGAATTTACCATTTAAAATTCAGTCAACATTTTATTTTAAATAATAATTAACATCAGATTTTTTTTTTACCTTCTTTAATTTTATAATGATTCTTGGACTGAATTGTCTGTTTGATCTTTCATTTCTGTCGCAATATGATCTGTAATAATTTTTGAATAGTCAATCAAGTCACTAACAATGGATAATAATTTCAATTACTGTATAAAATTTGTTGTAATTTATTCTACCGCTGACTGTCTAATTGCTTGAAATTTTAACTTTTCCATAGTTGTCCAATTTATAAAATCTGTACTTATTATTTCATAAATAATTTATTTAAAACAGAATGATAGCATTGTCAATGTCAGTATAGTTAATTTATATCTGCAGTTGTGTAAAATGAAGTGACGTCGATTAAATAAATCAATATTTAGAACAAAACAAAATTCAACAACACCACTCTTTACAATAAGAAAGCCGAAGTGCGTAATAGAGTGTAGAATCTGGATCGCAAGACCTTGACATGGCTCAACCAATCAAAGCCAAGCAGACCTCCAGCGGCGCGCTAGGCGGCGAGGTATAAACAAAATACCTTGTTCTCTCATCGACATCGCGGTGAGCGGCGAGCATAGCGGCGAGCTGGCGGCGGCCGCGACCGCCTCGGCGTGTGCTGACCATTACTAACAATGCTTTTGTTTAATGTTGATGAAACTTCTACCGCGACCTACACCTTCACAGTGAGCTGCTCGGCATGTTTTCACCCTAAGAATTCGGAACTGTGTCAGTCTATATATTCGTGATTGAATAATTTTGTGTAACTGCATGGTTGGAGGCTTTTCGATTCTGGTATTTTTCTAATATTTCGGTCATGTAGTCACACAGCAGTTGGAGCTGGTACCATCCCTTAAAGATGTCGAGTGGTTGGTCAAGACGCACTGCTGCTGTGCTCGTGACGCAGGCTTAGCTGCCTCTCTTTGGTTCCCTCTGTGCTAGAGCATGACGACAGGAATTAATTGACTTGTATCTGCTTTGTGAATTTACAGCTTCCGGAGTCGATGAGGCGGGGAATGCACGGTGCGCTGCTAATTGAGCAAGTGACTGTGGAAAACTGCCAACCGACGGTAGACCACTGAGAAACATAACACTTAATGGTTTATAGTTGATATTTACATTCGGGAGCGTTCGTTACTAACTCTTACAAACCGTTTGTAGAATATAATCAGTTCATAAAATATGATAGTAGAGACATTATATACAATACCAGCAAATGATAATACCACAGTAAAACCGAAGCTGCCACCTCTAACTGACTTTCTTGGTGAAATTGTTGTTTCATGTTTAGAATAATTTCTGATTTTCAAAATCATCCGAAAAGAGGAGATATGCTATTTGACCAGAAATATATATAAAAAACTACTTAAGGTAAATAAGATTACTGGGTGTTGGGTATAAAAAGATAAATGAATCAGTACTGATACAATGATATTATTAATGTTTTAACGTGTGATTTGTGCCAATTTACTTTGTGGTTTGTTCTTACAGGTCTCCAATGGACAAAACGGCTGACGTGGTATTGAGCTATTTCTTGAAGGATTACATGGTTTGTAGACCCTCTTTGCTCTTTTCTAAAGTGGTAGAAAATTTGCTGGAGACAGGTACCATCAGCTGCAGCGACCTGGAGGTTACGAAACATCGGCTAGACTCTACAGAGACTGCTCGCCATGTGATGCGTGCGCTGTGCCAGGCAGGACACCTGCACCTGCTGCGGATGGCGCTGCAGCACCGGCCGGCTCTGGTTAGCCAGGCAGTCGACGACGCGTCGTCTATGCCTCTGCACGTGGCCTCGAGGCACGGCCAGCCCGCCACCGCGCGGATGCTGCTGATCGCGGGGGCAGACCTGGAGGCTGTGAGAGAGAGTGACGGGTGGAGTGCGCTGCACGAGGCGGCGGCGTGTGGAGGCGGCGGCGGGCCCGTCGTGGCGGGAGTGCTGCTGAGGGCCGGGGCCCAAGTGGAGTGCAGGGACACAGAGGGCAGGACGCCGCTACAGCTGGCGGCGGCAGCGGGACACGCGGCCACAGTGCAGCTACTGTGCTCGGCGGGGGCGGACACCACTGCTGGGGAACAGGACTGGGATAAGAGGCCGCTGCTGCTAGCGGCGGACACGGGCAGCAAGAGCACCGTCAGAACGCTGTTGGGGGCGGGCGCCGGGGGCGGCACCGACCAGCAGGGTTGGACTGCGCTGCTGTGGGCGGCGAGAGAGAGCAGGAACAGAGCCGTCACCACGCTGGCGGCGCCGGGGGCGGACGTCAATGAGAGGGATAAAGACCAGCGGACACCGCTGCACTGGGTGGCAGAGCGCTGCGACGAAGAGGCTGTGAGAGCCCTGCTGGAGTCCGGGGCGGACAGGAACTGCGAAGACAAAGACAAGGCGACTCCGCTACACTGGGCAGCGCAGGGAGGCGACGCCAGTGTGGTGCGGCTTTTGCTGGACGACGCAGAGGTCGATGTGAAGGATGAAATTGGTTGGACACCACTCCACTGCGTGGCCTGGCGTACAGACAGCGTGGAGACGGCGAGAGAGTTGCTGGTGGCCGGGGCGGACTCCACTGCCAGAGACAACGAGGGGAGAACTCCACTACACTGGGCGGCTCAGAAAGGCCGTGTCAACATGGCGCGGCTGCTGCTGGAGACGACAGACGTCGACGTGACTGATTGTCGTGGCTGGACGCCGCTGCACGTGGCAGCCCGCTGGGGCCACTCTCCTGTGGCCATAGTGCTGCTGGAGGCCGGGGCGGACAAGACGGCGAGGAACAAAGACGGAAAGACGGCGCACGACCTGTGCAGTGCAGAAATGAAGCAACTGCTGCGGTAGATACCGGGTCTATTGCAATGCTATTGAACACCAAATAAACGAAACTTTTATGGTTATATTATCAAAAAATTTATATTCTTTTAGATATAAACACAGTGAATTTACTAATATATTTAAATTTCTTACAAATTACTTCTACAAACTGCTAACACATTTCATCATAAAATGGAAACTTATTTTTGGAATAAAATTTTTGAAAGTGCTACACAAAACTGACTTTCTTTTAGTATATGTACTCCTGTTAAACACTTTAATCATTAAACAACAGCTATATTCATTAAATTTTTTTAAAAAAAAACATTTATTGTATTTTATTCCGAACCTAAGCAATTATACCTATCCTTCTTTTCATGTAAATTTTTTTCAGCACCAGCACGGTAATACATTTTATTTGCATCTATTTGCTATATTATTGTCGCTGTTAGGCAACTATATGAAAAATAATCACTATCGGATGATTTGTTGATTAAACCATACATGTGTACCACATTACTGTGTTCAGTGCCATCGGAAGTTATTGTGGAATTGTAATGACTGACTACTGCATTTAACTAATTTCCAAAGTAATGGGAGGAACAGAGTAAAATTTAACACGTAAGTAAAACCTAGTATCTCCGTTTATAACATAAATCTGTAACAGAAACCTATGAAAGTAGAAACCGATTTTATGATTGACGTAGATGATGGGCAGATACATAAAAATCTGCAGTTTTCGTCTTTTTTCATAATTTTAGTGTAGAACTTTTTCATTGTCCCAAATTTAACCTTCCTAAGACAGGCGAACTGCTTCACAATTTTGACGACCATCTGTCTTTGTAAACTCGGGGAAATTTGCATTTGAATAAATTTTAATGTAAGAACAGAAATGTAGCAAAATTAGTAACATCATTGTACAATAATAATTTAAGGCATGTAGCGTCACTTAGGCCGAAGAAACAGGTAGAAAAATGGCTCAATTTGGTTTTTGAGAATAAGGTAGAATGTGTCACTGTTGATAGAACTAATAATACCTCTTTGCTATATTTCAGTTTGAAATATTTGTTTGATTAGTTTTCCCTTCGACTTTCTAGACACACCGTGGACAGCAGCAAAAATAAATAAATAATAAAAAAAAGTTTCAAATGCCGCCCTCATAGTCTTCACAATAAAAATCTATCAGAATTTTTACAAGTTACTGACGCGAGTCACGCTGCTTTCTGTGTGAGACAAACGCAATAGGCGTGAAGATGGGAGAACAAGAAATGTTATGACAGAGGCGGTGGTTCGGAATAACAGCATTCAGCGGGAATAGCCGAGAGCTGTCTCGTGGTCTACAGGAAAATGATGAATTTTAGAGACTTTTTTTTTATTATTATTATTCAATACGTCCTTTCACAAGCAGAATGATATTACTGACACTGGACTGGAGAAATTCGGTCAAACGCAATATCTCAATTACGTAATTACCGTCTGTAGCAAAATGTAAACACGTTACTTAGCCCATATAATTAATTTTTTTTGCTAATGGCTTCACGCCTCGTCGACGACGAAATCATTGGAGGCGGGAAAGGAATGTTTACTAGGAACGGGAAGGAATTTGGCCATGGTATTTGAAGCAAATATCCCGGCATTCGTCTGGAATGATTTGGGGAAATCATGGAAAACCGAAATCTTGATGCGTGGACGGGGATTCAAACCCACGTCCTCGCGAATGTGAGGCCAGAGCGTTACCGCTCACCCACCGCGCTCGGAAACTGTGCAAGTTATTGGCAATGAAAATTTATTTTTCTTCAAAAGTTTCACGTATTTTCCTGTAGTAAAGACTTAAAAAAAAAACTTCGTTCACGCTAAAAATATTATGAAATCCTTCCACTAACACACATTTATAATTTTCGTCTTGGGGACGGACAAATGAGGGATGTTAATTCCGGGAGACTAGGCATATTTTATAGCGTCAGCAAATACTGGCAAACGTAAAGTACGGCGAATTATGTAATATATTTTAAACCACATCGTCGGTTGTAGAAACTTGTTTATTTTCAACAGTTGGGTTGGTTTGTGCAGGTTTGTTATCGGAATTTTGACTGTTTATGGATCCGTGTAGCGGTCAGATTAAGCTTTCACGGAAGATATTACCACTACATCATTACCATATAAATCTACGAGCATCGGCTGGTACTATCTTCACCTGCCCTTTTTATTTGTTTAAAAATACTTCTTGAACAGACAGATAGTTTTGTATTCTCCCAAAATTAAAAGCTGTATAGGAAAATTGTTGATTTTGGAAAAGTTTTTCCTTTTCCACTTAGCGCAGTAAACCAATACAGGCCGATAAACAATGACGAAAGGCTCAAATTTGGTGCATGTTATACAGAAACGTATTTCGAATTTGGGGATTTTACTTGAAAAATCGCAGCATAGACACTCTTGAGAAATTGTGGTAATTAACATTTCACCGTAAAAACACAACGAGATGGCTGCCAAAAGAGATGGCATAAGTGCTATGTCAGTAAATTGAAATAGCCGAGATATTAATACATTAATTTAATTATATCAAATTGTAGCCACTGCTCAATAATTTTTTATCAGTTTCCATTACTCTTAGGTGAAGCGTGTTGCTGGAGAGTCATGGGCACGCTTTCTAGCCTAGTTAAATAAGGGGAGGGAATGGGAAGTATCTCTGCCGTCGCCTTCGATAGGAACCATCCCGGCATTCGCCTGGGATGACAGCGGAAAACTGCAGTCAGGATAGCCCGACAGGGATTTGAACCCATGTCCTGCCCGAGCGACGTAACTCTCCACCTGACTCGACATCTTCACTCTGACAGGCTCGAAGACCGAAAACACTCATTGAGCAACGGCCACAACACGTTGTGGCTTATCAGTATCTAACTCTTTGTGTTCTCGAGGAATCGCTTCAGGCTGCATTTAATATATATAATTATTATTACCTGTCAGCTCTAGAAAATAATAATAATAAAAAAAGATATGAGTCGAAAGAATTCCACCTGGTCCAGACGCGAATTTCACGTTGTCGACGTTTTGAGTAGGCCACAACGCGTTCTTGCTGTGTTTTGCGTTTGCCATAACGCCAACAACGTGTTGTGGCCACTTTCAAGAAACCAGAAGGCATTGTGGTCGTTACTTTTTTCGCTCAATGGGCGTTTTCGGCGAGTGAGCCTAACAGATACAATTTCTTTTCAGATTGCTCAGCGCAGCGTGTTTGATGTATTGAGGCTTATTAGTTTGCAGATGTTCGCTGCTCGAGGCCTCCTATTCCACACACAGGCATACCGTGTACGTAGTTATGATATGAGAAGCAAGTTAGATTTTTCCACTTTAGAATTAATTCAATTCATTACGAAAATATCAATGTCATAGACGTTTAGACCTGACTAGGTTATTCTCTCTTTACTTTTGAAATGACAGCCGTAGCATCACTAAACATTCTCTGGGAACAAGTCAACTTGCTTTTCCTCCTCAAATCCACCCTGGGTAACTTCAAAGACTTTATTAAATCCGTTTAAAAGTAAGGTATTGAAATCAGCAGTAAATGAATAAAATATTTCAGTCTGGTGTGTTGCATGAGATATAATGAAATGTTTCCTCTTGATTCAAAACAGAAATAACTTACATCACAAGAGATCGAATCCTATCTGATGAAATATACTTTTACCCAAAGAAATTCTGGTCGTATGTACGAAAAGTCAATTGTACCAATAGCAATATACCAGCAATAATTCGTGAAAGTTCAGAGGTTAATGAAAGCCGCGATAAAGCTAACGTACTAAATACTGTATTCAAAAATTAATTTACTGATGAAAATAAGGATAGTGTTCCAGTTTTCCCACGCCGTGTCGAGTTGATGATGGAATCAGTACGGATAGTTACTGCAGGTATCATAAAGCAATTAGAGCTCCTGAAGTGGGGGAAAGCACCGGGCCCAGATGGAATTCCAGTAAGAATATTTTCAGAATATGCGGCGGAAATCTGGCCATTTCTGTCTGATATATTCAGTAAAATATTAGAAGAGCGAAAAGTACCTTCAGACTGGAAAATCGCGCAAGTAACTCCGATTTTCAAGAAAGGTGATCGAAGTGATCCTGGAAACTATCGTCCAATATCTATAACATCTGTTTGTAGTAGAGTTATGGAGCATATTATATGCTCGAACATTATGAAATTTCTAGACGATAATGATTTGCCTACAACAAATTAACACGGATTTCGGAAGAAAAGATCATGTGAAACACAGCTGGCCCTATTTACACACGACGTAATGAAAGTTATTAATGCAGGTTCACAATTAGATGCCATTTTTTTTTTTAGATTTTCAGAAAGCCTTTGACTCTGTGCCACACAACCGCCTTTTAGCGAAGCTATGAGCGTACGGTATATCGGATCAGCTTTGTGAATGGATAAAGGATTTTCTAACTGATCGGTCGCAGTATGTCGTCGTTGAAGGCGAAAGTTCTTCTAGTCTAGATGTTACATCAGGGGTACCTCAAGGAAGTGTAATTGGACCACTTCTTTTTTTAATTTTTATAAACGATCTCGGAGACAAAGTGAAAAGCCTTTTTAGATTGTTTGCTGATGATGCGGTTATCTAAAGGGAAGTAAGGAATTTGGCCGATTGCTTAGAAATTCAGCGTGATCTGGATATTATTTTGGCATGGTGCGCTGAGTGGCAACTTACGCTAAATTGTAAAAAGTGCAAGACAATGAGCATAACTAAAAAAAAGAATCCAGTTGTTCAGAAATACGAGTTAAACAATTCAGTTATTGATATGGTCGATTCTATGAAATATTTTGGAGTAACAGTACAAAGGAACATGAAATGGGACTTACACATTAATTCGTTGATAGGTAGAGCTAATTCTAGGCTGCGATTCATAGGTCGAATATTGAAAAATTGTAACGAACCACAAAGGAGATAGCGTACAAATCTCTTGTGCGTCCTCATTTGGACTATTGTTGTGCCATTTGGGATCCGTTTCGTAAGGGGTTGATCGAAAGTATAGAGAAAGTACAGAGAAGAGCCGCTCGATTCGTGACCGCTTGCTACAGTCCTTATGAAAGCGTCACAGAACTGATTAGTAGACTAGACTGGGAGTCTCTGGTAGATAGACGACGCACGATTCGTTTAAACTTATTGGTAAACATGCGTACTCCCACTTTTACTCACGAGTGTAGTGAAATACTTCGTCCACCAACCTATTTGAGCCGGAATGACAGGACAGATAAGATTAGAGAAATAAGGTGCCGCAATGATTCTTATATGAATTCTTTTTTCCCTCGTACCATTAGGGATTGGAATGCACAACAAAGAGATTAGCTTTGGTGCTGAGCACCCTCTGCCACCCACAATTTTGTGAATTGCAGAGTATATATGTAGATGTAGATGTAGATATGACCGTACAACTGGAACGATATCACAGATATATTCTTGTGTAAAATAACTGAAACAAAATAATATAAAACAATGAAGCGAGTAAATAGGCAATAAGAAATAAATGTTAATAGGAAATTAAGTAGGTACCTTAATGAGCTGTGGTTATAGTCAGAATCACCCATGTGCTGCGAGCCAGAACCCTGTCGCCGCATTCACACTCTCGCCTCGCCCACGAGCGTTCACACCAACTTTCGTTTACACTCCAGTCAGCGGTTGGACTGGTTATATATACATATAAAAATAAAGAAAAAACATAAATTCAGAAGTTATATTTTTTACTGAATAATATTTTAATCACAGAGCAGCAGATTTATAGTATTGTTTTTATATTTCATTAAACAGTTTCACACTTTTAAGGGAAATATGGAACAAATGCTCCAAAAAAAGGCACGTGAAGACTCTGGAGAAGCTTCGAAATTCTTAACAATGTCACAAGGTGACTTTAAATTTACTTTCAGAAAAAATAAACCTTTAATATCCAAACAAAATATTAGATATAGGATACCAAGACCATTCAAATTCCTATTGAATGTAACTGTGTTCTTTTTAGCCACTGAAGACAGTTTCACAAGCATTCTCTATTTATTCGAAAGTTCAAACGCAGCTATTTCATTAATTTTTAAAACCATTAATACTGTCTTAAAAGGATGAAATAAAGAAGGGAAATAAAAATGTGCTATACTTAAATCAAATAATATTTTGTTGGAGTTATTTACTTATTTAGTTTACTAAAATATATTCACGTGCATTATTTCATCTTCGGGTAAAGTACAGTTTCTTACATTTATTAATAATAGATATATTATTTGAATTAATGATATTAGACGAAGTAACCGAATAAGAAAATAATATGTAAGAATATGTAAATATGAATCAGAGGTTTAATTAGGCAGGATTGATAAGTTTTGCGTTCAAAGCTGTTTCAAATGCAGAGTCGATGCGATATGTGGGCAATGTGGTAGCGCCTTTTACTGAGGCGAGCGGCACTCGCGAGCAGCCACGCGAGGCGAGACTACGCGAACGCACCGTCTACACTGTCGTGCTGGTGCTGTTTCGCGTAGAGCTGTAAAAGTAATGAGGAATTGTGTACCCGTATGTATTCGTAACTAAACTTTCGAATCGGTAATCGTTACAATCGAACACTAGCATGATGTATCGCATCAAGTCGCGTCTCGTACGGGATAACTTCGTTACTGTCTTGTTGTTTCGTTACTTTTGATACAATTCAAACTAACATAAAGCATCGCATTCGCATCGAGTAGGGTCGCATACGGGACGTCTTCGTTAGTATTTGGTAAAATTTAAGTACATTTGTTTATTTAATAAAATAAGTTTAGGTAAGTTTTTAGTTTGGGTAAAACTTAAAGTCAAGTAATTATAACATGGATCTCACAGAAAATTTCTGAATGTAACCATGATTAACTGTAATAAATATTATATTCGAAAGAATAATCTAATTTAAAGCAAACACCTGTTTGCATACAAAAAAAGACATGACCTTTCACCTGACTGTCACATATCTAGTGACAATAACTAATGATGGTTATTTTTTAAAGTAGCCTAATCAAAACCCAGCATAAAGACCTGATATTATAATGGGACATGTATTCAACAAATATTATAATCTCATCAAAGTATTTCGCTTTTAAGTAGGATGTATCAATACTGTCTTCCTTTTCTGTTTTCATTTATTTTTGTATATTCTTCATCTTTTTGTGGTATATTTGTTAAAATAAATGTGGACACACGATCAAATCACGCCTGCAGCCAGAGTGCTACTGACTCCCGCTTTAACTGTTTCATTTTGAAAAATATCAATATTCAAAAAATTTTAATCAATAACAAAGGTATAGAACAAACATACGATTAGATTCGTAATTGTTGTTGCGTTACAACAAACTTTCAACATCAAAACCAGTACCGTATTGTTCACATAGATCTTCCGGTAATAATACAATAACTAATATCAGGCAAAAGGAATAAAGTCATTCTACCTTTTTTTATATATAAATAAATGTACCTTGTTCTATGTTTATGGAATCATTGAACTGCAAAAAAGGGCTGCTAGATTTGTTTCTGGAAATTATCGTAGAACCCAGTCAGTAAAGATATGATCAAAGAGCTAAACGGGGAATGTACGCTCCATTGCAATTTAATCAAATATTATTAGAACATATCGGGTATAGAGATGTAAACTATCAGACAACTCTTTTATACTGTAAATTATACTATAAAATAAAATAGAAGGTATCAAATCTTAAATTAAACAAATTTCATATGTGTTTGAAATCAATAAACCTCACTAATGAACGAAATGAAAAAAAGTAACTATCTCAAATCATCCAAAGATATTTTCAAATTATGCACTGTAAATTTTATTGTTAAACAAAACTATAAAATTAGTCTTTACATTGTCAAAATTAGTTACCTCGTTAAAAATATCAAAACTTAAATGTAAATAACATTAATTACATTAAAATAATGTTCACACAATGTGTTTGTATACATTTTTTTATTTGTAATGAAACGAACTCAAATCAAAATTCCCACAAATACACGCGTATGTATACGACGAACAATGTTCAAACTTCATTCTTTCGTTCACATTCAAAACATGTTTTTTAATTCTATAGAGCACATGCACCTGTAGTAATTTCCCCACTCGTACGTGTTTCTAATTAATGATTTTCTTTTTTTATTCTTAAAATACACATTA
This sequence comes from Vandiemenella viatica, assembly GCA_031002005.1. NCBI lineage: Eukaryota > Metazoa > Arthropoda > Insecta > Orthoptera > Morabidae > Vandiemenella > Vandiemenella viatica. Next base: position 68,790 of record JARYHS010011081.1, on the reverse strand, counting down.
CTTCTGATGCAATTGAGTACTAACATGAAGCATCGCATAAATGACTTAGTTAGTACATCGTAAAGTTCAAGTAAATTGTTCATTGAGTAAAGTAAATTTAGGTAAATTTTTCGTACATTTGATTACTGCACTGAATATTACACTCTGCAGCATTATATCTAATATCACAAACGCAGCACACTTAAATCAACTAATTTAAAAACAAACATCTGCTCATTCAGTCGCTGGGTGAACCGTTCCAGCGCCCACATGATGCGTGATACGTCGTGTTGGTTCGTTTATGGAATCAAACTGCCATCTACCAGTATTCCACAAATGTTAGTAACGAAACTTGCGAGTAACGAAATGAATTTGCGAGTAACGATTCTGTGCTTCGAGTCAGGCGACGAACCCGCTACTCAGTAAGGAAGACATCGTTATTTTTTACAGTTCTAGAGTTAACTATGAAACATTATGTCAAGATATTTACAGTTTTAGCCTTCATTATGTAATTCTATCTGCACCGTATAATCATTTTTTTATATATATATACATATATCAGTGTACATATTATACTGGCCCTTCTCAATATTTGTCAAAATTACATTTTGACCTCTTCAGTTTTAACGACTTTTCTGTACCTGCGGATAAGATAAAATTATAGATAGTCAGGGTGCCATTAATATAATATGTATGCCGCTGAAACGAGCGTATGACAGTTAAAAACTTAGAGTTTACAGAATGATATATTTTCATACATTAACATTTAATATTTCAAATACTGTAGACTGATTCCTCTCCAACATGCAGCATCTCTGTAGTGGAACCGTTAACTATCAGCTGTGTGTGTTGAATGTTGTGTGTTGGGTAAGTAATATTGTTAACTGATTTCTCCAGGTGACTGGAGGAGGTAAATTTTTAACAATCATCTATTTCTGTAGTCGTGCAGTGCATTCACTTCTGATTACTGCGTCACAACAACATGGACGCCGCTTTCATTCGTGATTACTTCGAAAAATGTATCGCTATTTATGTGGCTGAATCGCGATCGTGAGTGGTCACATTTCACTCATCATCGTGTATAACTGGAGGCACATAATGTTGTTCGTAATACATGAAACGTTCTTTTGCAAAAACTGCAGATGTTGTTTTGAAGGATTTTGTTGACAAGTTACTTGTCTTTAAAGTATGTGTTTGTCATTATAATGAATTGGTGTGGAAATTCATACACTGTGATTAAGAAAACAAAGGTCTATCTTTAGGTTCGGTTAACATTGATCACTGATCTGTTTTATTTTTGTATATTTGATTGGCATTACCTTACAAATGATTGAAACTGTTGAGTTCAATTTGTAGTTGACTGATAGTTGTTTTCATAAGTATCTTATGCTGTATTAGATAAAGCAGATTGGATGTGAAATTCTAGCAGATTGTTGCTAATTTATTTCATTGATGGGGATCAAATAAACGTGCTAACTGGGAAACAGTAGTATATAACCACATAATGTGAAGAAAGTAATAACAGTTTTCACACCAGTTTATTTAATTTTTTTATTGCATTGGATCACACGCTCCGATGACAATTTCGTTAGTCATCTAATTACCCCTATTTATTTTATTTTTTGATTATATTAAATAATTTGAGTGTTAAATTCCTCAATCTCAGTTAGTACCTTATTGCTTACTGCAAGCACCAGCACAACTTTCCTGCCAGATTGATTACATGTTTTTCATTAGCAATAGTTATGATGAATGTTGAGTGTCAGGTTATATAGCCCAGTTAGAGATTTGTATTTATATCTATGATGTCAGAAACAGTTTAAAGATGGTACATTCTGAATGATTTTCATTTTTTTATTTTATTTCCTGAGGAGAGTTATTTTCTGTAGTTCCCAGTACTCATTTGATAGCAGTGTGAACATGTCCTGTGAGTCATTCCATTCAGTCAGCAGTATTCTCCATCTGATTTTAAATGTGTTCTCCAGGTTCATTGTCCCATGTTGTACCACTTGAGCTAGACCACAGGTAATTTGTACTTTTATTTGTGCATCAGCCAATAAAAGTTTCAATTAAGATCCTATAAAAGAACGCATTTCATTCTCTACCTTTTGCCTCTATGTGTTTGTTATTGCATATTGTTAATCATGTTGATTATAAAATTACCAAATCAAAGCTAGCTGCTCCCTTTAAAAACTCTCTTGTTATTTAATTTTTTGAATATGGTATGGGTATCACAGTATAGCTCTCTAGTAAACTATTTATTTAATGAATGAGTTGTTTTCATTACCTGAATTCTATTTTTATTCTTAGCAGGTGTAATGAATATTAAATGTATTTCGTAATGGACAGAATTGTCTGATCCTTATAAACTAAACAAATCAAAGGCTGGTTGCAGGTTGACTGTAGGCTAGTAGTAATTGAATATAGCCTATAGCAGGGGTGGCCAAGCCACTAGACAGTCCGAGCCGTTCTTCAAAATTTGAAATTTTTCGCGAGCCGCAATTAAATACGTATTTAAGAGGTATGCAAAAAAGGTATTAAATTTTTTTACAGAAATTATATTTATTGCAAACATATGAATATAGTTACAAAATATGTGTATTGAATTTAAATATTAAAAATTAAACACATTTATTTTACTTCTCTTGATAATTCTTTAAAATTTGGTGACAGCATTTCTCAGTAATTCTTCGAGATTCTGGTTAGTTAATACTAAAACTTTAAGTACATCTTCCAAGCTTTTTTAATAAACTCCTCCTCTCCATACGGGCGTTTTGCACGAGCAATATTCCAGGCAATAATAAAGCTGGCTTCAGCCACATTATTAGCTTCATTGCTAAAGGTCATCAAAATTGACTGTTTATTTAAATGTGATTTTAAAGAAGCAAGTTTATCTGATCTTAATTTGGAATGTGGTGGATACTGATTAGAAAACTGAGGATGATTGATTTCATAATGTTGACGTAAACTGCTTGCTTTATTTTTGACCGTAGAATTAAAAATAACACATAATGCTTTTCCGTTATTGTCAATAAAAAAGAAATTCTCCTCCCACTCATTATTAAAACTTCTATATTGTTGTTTTATTTTCGTTCTCTGTCGTCATATTTTTAAAAGAACTGGCAATAAATAAAGAAATACAAGTTTTGTGTTATTAAAACAATAACAACATGTTAAATACTACGAAACAAATTATAGTTAACTTACCAAATATTCCAGATTACAAATTATACCCGTAGCAAGAATGTTACAAATTGTTTCCTTGAGAGCACAATGTCAACTGTCCATTGCAATGAAAGTTTAAAAATTCAAAATCAGTCTGGAGTAGGTCGATTACCGATGATTACGCCACTATTTATGTTTTTCGTGCATTTTTCGATGAGTCATATCATTCTTAACTTAAGCAGAAATGAAATATGTTACAACGTTGCACTTAATTTTTCATATTTGTTACCAGTAATTTAAAGGAAATTTTGAAACACATACGGAACGATAATTTAAAAAAAATATAATAACACAAAAATGAAAAGGGAACTCAGGTACATTTATCGAGAGCCACAAATAATCCTTCAAAGAGCCGCATATTGCTCGTGAGCCACAGGTTGGCCACCCCTGGCCTATAACCTGGATGATTGACACCACCCCTCTCCCCACTGTTCAGTGGACAGTTGTTGACTCCTAAATACACTAGTTACTGACAGTCAATGAACAGTAACCAGTAGTTGTTTGTTATATTTCTGAAAAGACATATTGCAATTCTGTTTTTTATAATTATTGTATAATACGTTCTGAAGGTGTATTAATTTCCATTCCAAACATAGAATTTTGATGGCTTTTATATTTTTTATATTATATGCATGCTATATTATTGTATTTGTAATTCTTTACTTGTGATTTGCAGTAAAGTAACTGAATCTGTTTTTTCCTATTCTTGTTACAGGTCATAGGCTGAGCTTCCACAAAATCTGTGTATTGTTGTCAAAGTGATTTGGCTAGGTTTCAAGTTAAATATGCCATTTTAACAACATTTGGTGTGAGCAATATCAGTATATCTAATTAGCAGTGACAGCGTCATGTCAGTGGTCAACCCAATCCAATACATCTGTGTCACATGCCTTCAATGTTTCTTTACAAAAGGCTTGCTAATATACCATGTCTTTTGTCATTATCTCTTGGTAAATGCACCATTGTATGTTTGCCAATATTCTGGTCAGGTGTTTTCAAATCCATCAGACTTGCATATCCATATTTATCAAGAGAACAAGAAATCTGTATCTAAGGAGCCATCATTAAATGAACTTGCTTGTGCATGCTGTGCAGACACGTTTTTATCTTGGTGCTCCCTAACAAAACATGTGTTTAGTCACATGACAGCTATTTCAGCACCCTTATATATTTGTACGTATTGCTCTGAAGTATTCCAAAACATGAAGAAACTGCAATTTCATAAATACGCCAGCAAAGCTTCACAAAGAAGGTAAGATGATTACTTTCTTTTAATGCTGATGCTATTGTCATTGCTGTATTTGATTTTATTTACTTCTAATGATCAGGTGTTTTGCACCAAAGTTGGAATTATGTGTTCTTTGTTATCAACAGTTTAATGAATTGTGAAGATAATAACATGAGGAATTCTTGTGCATGTGTATGGGCGGTTTGGAATTGTAAGTGACCTGTTAAAATTTTATAGAGCTCCTTCAGTTTCTAGTTTCAATATGGCTGCAATATGTAACTAAAATGATCCAACTAAAGAAATTTGTAGTCACTGAAAATCATTGGCACCATTTGACAGGCAATATCATTATATCACGAGGAGGATTACTGTTTGTAGGAAAGAGATATTGTAACTATCTGATTGGCTCTTGTTAGCGTGTTAGCGTGTTGACTTCAAGATTTTTTGTTAATTATCCAAAATTGGACTAAAATTTAGTTCCATTGTGAATTACGACTTTTAAATTGATTGGAAGGTACTGAGTTCTTTTAGGAAATTTATTATAAGTAAGCATATTTTAAGACTGGTCCTTTCATTATGGAACTGTGAATTTCTGTTTGTTAAATATAAGCATTTGACTTTCAAATCAATCAATCTCTTGTATCCTCAAAACAACAAGAAATCTATTTCTGAGGAGCCATCATTAGATGAACTTGCTTGTGTATTGTGCATTAGTCGCCAATTGAGACAAATTAGTGAACATTTTGACCAGATCACTACTTGTGAATGCTAAGAAAATTTGTTTTGAATAGTGCTGTTAGTTAGTATAAGTGCTGAAATGCGAGCTACTTTTATTTGGGAGGGGGGATTGCTATAAAAATAGTCACTGAACCAATAAATGTTCAATTTTGGGAATGAATTTTGTAGATAGCTGGTAAAAAGAGTAGTGTATTCTACATCTACATCCATACTCTGCAAATCACAAACATTGTGGGTGGCAGAGGGTGCTAAGCACCAAATCCTAAACCCATGCATTCCAATCCCAAATAGCATGAGGAAAGAAGGAATAGTACATAAAAGCATCAGTACGGCATCTTATTTCTCGAATCTTATCCCTCCGGTCATGGCCATCTAGATAGGTTGGCGGAAAAAGTATTTAATTTCAGTCGTAATTTCAAGATTTTCGCATATTCTCCAATCAATTCAAACGCAAACTATGTCGTCTGTCTTCGAAACTATCCCATTTGAATCTATGTATCAATTCTGTGACGCTTTAATAAGGGCTGTAGCAACCAGTAACGATTCGAGCGGCTCTCCTCTGCACCCTCTCCGCTGAGTCGATCAGGCCCTTGCAATTCAGATCCCAAACTCCACAACAGTAATCCAGCAGTAGACGCACTAGTGTTTTATACGCTATCTCCTTTGAATGAGCATTATAGTTCCTCAAAATACAATATGTGAATTGCAATTTAGAATTAGCTTTAGTTATGTGCAAGTCCCATTTTATGTTGCTTTGTACTATCACCCCCCAGATACTTCAGGGAATCAACCGTGTCTACAGCTGAATTGTTTATTTTGTACTTGTGAGAAAACTGATTCTTTTTGTTACTTATTCGCATTGCCTTACACTTTTTGAAATTAAGTATAAGCTGCCATTTACGGAACCAATCGGAAATAGCATCCAAATTGCTCTGAACTTTTAAGTAATCGTTGAAGCACCTTATTTCCTTATAGATAACTGCATCGTCGGCAAACAATCGCAACCAGCATCTGATGTGGTCAACAAGATTGTTTATAAATATTTAAAAAAAAGTGGTCCTATTGCACTTCCTTGAGAAACCCCCAAAGTAACATCTCTCTAGAATGGTGTATAGTATGTGGAAGGGAAATAGTGTATGACATACACGTAATAATATCTGATTACATGCTTAAGTAAGTGATTGTTTTTAATTTAGTGACCAAAGCAATTAAACTTTTAAGTAGTTTATGAATGAAGTACTGAAAAATTTATCTTAATCAATAAAACAATTTAAATTTGAATAGTTACCCAAAAACATTCCAAGCAAATGCTGTGATGGTTCTATCCAGAGGCCATGGCTGCATTCTCTCCCTTTCCTTGCCTTAGTCCTTTCCTGCCTCTATTGTCCTCAACATTGACAAAGCGTAAAGCAATAAGCCAAAAACAAAACACTTAAAACATTAAGCATTTTTATGTAAGTGGTGGGAGTTCTCACAGTACCATGAATCCCATAGTTAGTAATATTTTATCTGTATTAATCATATTATTTTATTAGTTATTTGGCTTGATGAACACAGTCCCTTGTGATTAAAAGCACAATTGGAATATAATATGTAGAGTTTCTTCTTGGTTAGATAGCAACATAAAAAATCTGTACCAACATAAATAAGATACAAATTATTTATCCAAATCTGATTCAAACACTTTTTTTTGCATTTGGTGATATGTGTTTTTAATTATCACAATGGGAAATTGGAGTACCTTTTCTACCAAGATAAAATGTGTTAGGAAGCTGCATTAGAACAGCTGAAAGAAAAATAGGAGTAATATATAATATCAGAATGTCCGGTTCATTCTATATTAACTCGTTTGTCGGTTCAGTAATGACTAACAGATATTATATTTCAATGTATCTAACTAGCTCATAACAGGATCTTATCGATGCTCTGTATATTAAAGGAAAAAGGGAAACTCGCACTATCATTCTGAAACATTTAAGTTTTATACTATGACATTCTGGGACTGGCAGAGTAAGGCTTTAATAAATATTTTTTTAACAATGTGTGCGATGGCTTTGTCACTGGCCATAGATGATCTGACCGAAATATGACGATACCAACTTTTTAACATAACTACAAATATAAGTATTTTGAGTTTCGCCACAGTGACAATTGATACCTGCATGCTCTCCCAACTATCTCCATTTGGAAGGACGCACATCCTGATTAAGCTTTCCTGTTGATCACTCCAATTTTATATTAGAATGGAAATTGCCACTGCAGCGTGCCCTTCGTCGCAATTTATTAAAGCCTGCAAAAGTTGATGACCAAATTCCTACCAGTCCCCAGTTCTTTGTGGGCTGTAAAGACCTTAAAGTGAACTGACTACAATTAAAGATGTAAGAGAAAAAGGTATCTCCGAATCAGAAGTATCAGTAGGGATTAATGATTTATCAAAGTCTTTTCTGTGATATCTGTATGGGACATGGTTGTTCAGACCCAGATAGGATATCGTCTCTCAGTTCTATCCAATCAGTTCCACTGTGTTTTTCCAGGTCAATTTTTCTTTTCTGCGTGGTGTTCCTTGTAGTGGCAGGTGCCTGGATGATTTGAGCCGAATAGCGTTAGTAACTAATTTCCAACTTTTATCTGCAGTGGCAGTGCTCTACAATAATTGTGTCATTTCCACAGACGACTGTCTCAAAAATCCTCTTGTGGGTCGACACGTTCTACACAGCTCTGTATCAACTGTTTCAGCATGACTTTGTTTACTCTGCAGGACAGGCACACACTGACGTGGAGCAGCACAGCGTTAAAGAAGTGTGGAGGTCACTGAGGTCAGCGCCCCAGCTTGTTTCAGACAGTCTGCTTTGAATATTACTATGAGCGGAAACTTTTGTCATTGTGTAATTTTTTCTGCTTTTTTGAAATGAAATCTCTATCAAGAGTGATGCCGATGTATTTTGGTTTATCGCTGTGTTGCAAATTCATTCATTTTTTGCTTAGAGTCATTATGACGCAAGAGAAATGCGCATATGTCTTGTCAGCTTTAGTTTTGGATCATTCTCGTATGAGATCTGAGAGCTTAAACCATTTTCCCCTCTTTTTCAGGACTGTATTGCTTATTCAGTCCCAATTGCGCCAATGATCGCCTTATTCAATTACTAGTGGTATAGACATTTTAAAGAAAATAAGTAGTACAGCTTATTCTTTCCTTTTATTCACAAGAAAGCCCCTATTTTCATCCAGCTTTTAGTTAAATTTACGATGAATTCTTTTCTAGTTTTTGTATCTAGCTAGAACTTACTAAACTGATTACCAGACAAAGAGTGATTTCTTCTCATTACCTCTTTAACCTCCATATTGTAGTATGCAGGTTCTCGATATTTTCTGTTTTGAAACAAATAATTTCCCAATATTTTTATTATCTCATTGAACTTTTCCCATTTCACCTCCTTATTACTTGTACTATCCTACCATTTGCGTATCCTTCTCCTGAAATAGCTCTTCCATTCTGACATTTGTACCTTCTTATAACTAAACTTATTTCCCATTTGAATTACTCAATCCCCTAAAATCTATCTGAACTGCATTGTGATCATTTACTGCTTCAGTTACTTGTCACCTCACAACGGTTCCATGAGCCATTATTAGAAAGCTATCCGACAAGTTTGGTTTTCTTGTTTTCTCCTCAAACACTCATGTAAAACTTCCTTCCCTCATGCTATTAATTTATTTCCTATCCAGTTGACTACTGCTTTATTTAAATGTTCACAAATAATGACCATTCCACACTTATTTCTGAACTGTGAATATGAACATTGTTCCTCCCCAAGAACCTCATCTTCATCATTCATTCTTAAACTGTGGTAAGCAGCAAATACCCTGATTCTATTATTTTATCACTCCAGAAATCTACTCCTAGTAACTCAATGTCATGATCTATGAACACTAGAGAAATGTAGTAATCTTTGCTAAGCAATATGAACATACCAACTCCAATTGCTCCCTAGTCAGTGTGATATACTCTGAAATCATTAGGTAAAAGCTCATAGTCTAGCATTCCTTCTTTTAACCTATACATCTATGATTACTTGTGGTTCATGTATCTATAATAAATTTCCAAACTTTATTAGTCCAATATGCTTCTGTAACTGACCAGTAACAGTTTTATTGACTTTGTGATATTTTTAGGATTAGCTTTTGTGTTTCCGGTTTTATACTCTTCATTTCTTAATTCAACAGCGTCAGCTCTATCTTTATTATTAGTGATTATTCCCACGAGCAGCCTTTAACCTATAAAAGGCACAGAAATGATCACATCGAACTGGAAATAGGCTTCCCTATAACTTAAACTAACAACTCAGAAAGTATCCCTTGCCTCCTGTACCTAGGGGTGGTTCAGATCAAGTGAAACCACATAATTCCAACAGTGTCCACAGGCACAACCACCAAGACAGAGCTAATGCCTTTCGCAATCACCACCTTTGTCTTCGTATTTATCCGCTTCACTGCATTGTTCAACTGTGACCGATCATGGCGATATATGATCTGCAAGAGTTCCGCGCTGGTATGCTGTGTCACCTTCACCAACTTCCCCGGGTCTGTTTCTGTAACATAAACTATTTTTCTACCAGTACTATGGCCCACATTTCCCACTATCACTACTCTGTCCGCCATATTGAAATCCCTGCAAAGTGATCCTTTATCTTCTATTACGTGCCCTAATATTGCATGAGGTATTTTCTTAAAAAAAGCCTTGCAACCTGACATCCTACATCCCTGCAGTGACTACTGTCTAATACCAGAACCATTTTCTCCAGTTTTTCCCTTCACACAACTACCCCTAAAGGCCTGCTTTACTTTACCTACTCCAATGTCTACGTGAAGCTCATCTCAATATAGCTCCAGCAACTTCTAAAACCTAGTTCTTACCACAATATCTTCCTGCTAACTCTGTTTCTCCTATTATGTGTTGCCAGTTTGATACCAGCCTCTTCTACCATCCTACTATTGGAACCGTCTATCGTTTCCGTTTCGATAGGCGTAGTCTGTAGCATCCTAATAATTCCAGTATTCCTGATGGTTTCGCCCATCTCCCTGATGAGCCTTTCGTCCTACTCTGAAAGTTTCCTACCCTTCTCTGAAAATTTTTTAATACATAAAACAGAGAAGACAATCCGTTAAAGGGCCTCACTTTGTCCCCTTTTCCCCTTTAACCTGCATTCTTTATACAAATCATATTCCTTAAATAATGTGTGAGCATATGTTTATTCAACAGCCCATTTCTACGCTGTTGAAAAATGAAGAATCAGGCTCCTTATAAACTCTTGTATACTTTAGTTGAATTTTTCGTTTGCGAAAAATCAGTCAAATCAAATGTATAGAACATTCTGTTTCAATATGATGTTCACAGTATCGGCTCCTTCAAAACCCATGGCCGTAATCGTTCCTGTTTCTTGCACCCAGTCTTTTTTATCTCTAGTAACCCCGTTATTGAGGAGGAGTAAAGCTATAAGAGAACTTATAAAGAAAATACTTCACATGTCAAGATGAATCTAGACTTCTGGAATAGCAAGATTTGTGCCAACGTCACCGGAAATTTTACGTTAATTGAACTGACATTTCTATGCCAGATAGAGAAGTTTGCAACGTACCCTAGTATGTATTGTATGAAGTGGAAAATAGATATGACCTTCCAATATCAACTGATTATAAAAATTCATCCTGGGTGTTCTGCCAGATAAGTTCTTCTGCTACACACGACATGTCACATACTGTGACGTGTCGTCGCAGCAGTAACTTTGACTTTCAATTCACCTGATGAAGACAATGGTGCAAGCTTTCGAAATGTCGTGTATGGGAAAAACTTATCGAACAATACATTTTGGAAGAATTTTTATCAGCAGTACACCGGGAAAGAATCAAAGCTCATATCAGCTGAATAGATTATGAAACAATAACGTAACGTGTTTTATGACTACATAGTAAATGCAAAAATTGTAGTGTAGGACATAAACACTTGTACTTACCGAAAGTAAACATAACTGTATTTTTTGAAGTAAAAAGTATATTTTTTCTAGTATTAATTTTATTGTTATTGTTTCAAAGTTTTATATAGAAGCACAGATAACATTTTCAGGATATTATAAAGGATGTACTTATATATTTGTTTATGTTTGTAACTTAGATAATTATATTATATTATTGCATACTATTTTGTAATATTTAGTTATTTTCTTGCATTTAGCTCTAGTATTTAACCACTGCTTCAATTTTTTGTGGCAAGTTATTAGATTTATACATTTTTATATTTTGTTTGCTTCTCTAATAAAAGTCTAGTGATTTTTATTGGATTCATGGTCTGTCATGATTAAATACAAATTAGTTCATATAACTTTAAAGTTTATGCCAACAGAAATTATGACAACTATTAAATAAATTACCAGTGTTATTATCACTAAGTTTTTTGCTTATATTTACGTCTTTTTTGTGGTATATTAAGCTGTTACTGATATTATTAGGCATTTTCGTTTTTTACAGGGAATATCATGACTGTGAAAAAAATATTCAGACTTACTCTACAGTTCGGCTTCAAAAAAACACCATAGAACAGGAATTGTTAAGAAGTTATGGTTGCAGTAGTAGACTAAAATACAAACAATACTACAAAAGAATTTACTTGTCTAAACAACAACCAGTGTGCAAAGTTTTTGGAGCAACATATACTCAGCTGAACGATTTTAAAAAGTATCATACAGTTAATTCAAGTAATCCATCATGTAATTGTGAAGTTAGTGGAAAATCTTTTATTAATTCTAGGGTGCTTAATTTACATCAGGAGATACATTCAGAAGGAAGCATATTTTCCTGTGAATTTTGTGGAAAATCTTTTATGAAGTCTGTTAATCTCAAAAAGCATCAGATAATTCATTCAAGGGAGCGCCCATTTTGTTGTAAGGTTTGTGGGATATCATTTAAGCAATCTGCAGTTCTTAAAAAACATCAGAGAAATCATTTGAGTGAACGCCAATTTTCATGTAAAGTTTGTGGACAATCTTTTAAGCGTTCTGGGGCTCTCATTCAACATCAGAGTATTCATTTGGATGAACGTCCATTTTCTTGTGAACTCTGTGGAAAATCTTTTAGGCGGTTTGACTATCTCAAAACGCATCAAAGAATTCATTCGGGAGAGCGGCCATATTGTTGTAAGATCTGTGGAAAATCATTTAATCAGTCTGGTGCTCTTAATGCACATCAGAGGATTCATTCGGGTGAACGCTTATTTTCTTGTAAAGTTTGTAGAAACAGTTTTGTATTTTCAGGAGATCTTAAAAAGCATGAGAGACTTCATTCAGGGGAACGCCCATTTCCTGTAAAGAGTGTGAAAAATCTTTTACAAGCTCTGGGGATCTTAAAAAGCATCAGAGAATTCATTCAGGGGAACGTCCCTTTTATTGTCTAGTTTGTGGAAAATCATTTAAACAGTCTGGGGCTCTTAAAATGCATCAGAGAATTCATTTGGGTGCAGCTTCATATCCATGTGATGTTTGTGGCAAAACATTTAAGCACTCCGGCTCTCTCAAAAAGCATCACAAAATCCACTAAGGTAAAGGCTCACTGTTTTTAAAATTTATGGAAAACTTCTATATAGTCTGGATAATTTAACTGGAATCCATGCAATTGATGTTAATATTCATGTTTTTAATTTGTATACAATTTTTTTTAATGATTTAAGGGTCTTAGGAACCTCTAATAATACAAATCATATGGTCTGCTGTACTATTGTGATTATTATGGGAAGTCTTAATATGTAACGTTGGACAATTTCGTGAAACTCTTGGTTTTTTGTGGAATTTGTGTAAAATCATTAGTAGTCTTATGCCATTCTAATATGCTCTAGATAAAATATTGGGGTTAATACCATTTCCATGCAAATTGTGTGGAAATTCTTTTCTTGGGTTAGTCATCATTGTTAGCATTAGTAGACATGTTTAGATTAATACACATATCTTTGTAAAATCATGTAATTGATTAACTTAAAAAAAATTATAAAACTTCACATGTATAACGTGAAGTTTGAAGAAGTCAGAGAATTGATTTAAATGCATTTGTGTTTTCCTGCTTAGATTTAAAAATATTTAAAAGCCAGTTAAAGGGAGAGGCACCTAAAAATACACTTCAAATAATCAGTTCCTTCTTTCAGATTTATGAGGAGTTTATAGCCTATATCCCAGGAGTAATCAAAGTTTTTCATAGTGGATGATATAAGCAGTGGTAATAAATGTGCGGGCCACACACAACCTGCCAACCCTTCCCATGTGTCCAAGAGACTAGCAAATATCCGGATTTATCGGAAATACTCAAATCTTTTTAACAATCTCAATAGTTCCATCGATTATAAAATAAATGATTACTTTTAAATGTGGAATTTTATTGTACTCTAGGTTATTGCAGCCCATCCTTGACATAGCAACAGCACTTATACGATGACCCAGGAAGAAAAAAAGTTGAGCACTGCAGATATATAGATTTTACATTTTTCTCAAAATAATACCTCTTTTTCCAAACCTTTGTCGAGAGAATCCTATTTTATCATTTTGTTAAGAAGTATTTTTAGATATTTTTAATGAGATTGTTTGGTGAAATGTTTAATGTTAGGTCAGTCATAGAATTTTCAGTTGTTGATGTTTGAGATATTTTTTAGCTATGAGACTTCTTCGTTGCCTATACTTTTAATTCACGTAGGAAATGATGGGCTATTTTTTTTTAGCACTTCACCCTGTCAGATTACCTCAAGCCATTAATTTAATGTTGAAAATATAAGTGTATTGATTATGATTAATAGATTGTTAGGATATGCTGTGTTCTTTATTTAATAATCTGAAGTTTCAGCTGCTATCCTACAGCCTTCGTCAGATATACTTTTTATGTTGACATAGCAACAAGTGCAAGCATATTCTAAAAAAATGTTAATCATTAACATAGACGGCTGCGGAGATCTTAGGAATCAATGTATTGATTGCTTGTTTTCAAATGTAATTATACTTAATTATAAAAATACTAAAATTAGTATTCATAATGTTTATATGCGATGTTGTTGCAGGCCATGTTTCCACAGTTGCTTAATTAATTACTAGTTGAAAGAACACGACAATACAACTGTTTAGTTTATTTATTGCTGCGTCGTACGCGTTTCACCTCTCATCGAGGCATCATCAGCGACGAATCTGTGTTACAGTTTTTATATACAGTTTTATCCTATTATTATATAATTATAGACATGAGATATTCTATAGCTAAAAGTTACTTACTATTTACATTTGTTACTCTGGTATACAGCTGCGCATCTCCATTTTCATATACAACGCATGTTTTGCCTGTATCATATTTACAATATTGTTTGTTATCATCGTTCAGTCATCTGTTAGTGTTACTCAATTTAATATACACAAACTCGACAGACAAAACAAAATAAACACAAGCTGTATAATAAAACCCACACATATACACATCACACATAAATATAAAACATTCTAACAAGACCATCACACATACTCACACTTTTCAAAAACTCATACTATCGGCCGGAGACATGACATATACAAACAAAATGGCCACAGCAGACAACCGAAGAACGCGACAAGACATAAACAAACCAGCTGACGCTAACAGACGACTGAATGATGATAACAAACAATATTGTAAATATGATACAGGCAAAACATACGTTGTATATGAAAACGGAGATGCGCAGCTGCATACCAGAGTAACAAATGTAAATAGTAAGTAACTTTTAGCTATAAAATATCTCATGTCCATAATTATATAATAATAGGATAAAACTGTAACACAGATTCGTCGCTGATGATGCCTCGATGAGCGGTGAAACGCGTATGACGCAGCAATAAATAAACTAAACAGTTGTATTGGCGTATTCTTTCAACTAGTAATTAAACATAATGTTTATATTTACAGCTTATGTTTCCACTGTCAACGTTTGTAGACTCTAAGGACATCAAAAACTGATTTACACTATTATGGTTACATTTGTACTGGTATTTACTTTTATTGTTACATTTCAAATATATTAAATAGCATTTATTTCAGTCAAGTAAGACACATTTTGTTGCATAACACACTGTGATGGCTATACCTCTAAGGATAACCTGCTGTTTACAACACATCATAAGAGATTATATATGTCTGAACGCAAATAACAATCTAATTGCAACAGAACTTCATTAAATTAAATACTTGACTAAATAAAGTGAGATTAGTATAATACAGATTAATTACTGTAATAAACACTTGAAGTCAGTGGTCGATTTAGTTTGTTCTTGTTTCAACAAAAAAATAATACAGATACATATTATAACAGATTATATTTATTATGTTTAGCCATTACCAATGATAGAAATATCTTGCATAGTGAACAAAAATACCTACAGTTAGTATTTATATGCTATATTTAAAACACATGATGGCAATTTTATTGGTACATATAAAATCTTTGCTTAAAAAATATTAAATACATCTTGAGCCAGCATTATTGTAACACAAGGCAGTTATACACTTCCCAGTTTGTTGTACATTTATTGCACTTTATAACTTGTAGCAGAATGAGCCTTGAGTGCAGAAAGAGAAAACATATGAATGTACTTACATCAGGCAGCACCACATAGTTTCACATTGAACAGACTGAATGAACTGAGCAAAACTGAGAACGCTATTGTATCCATGGGGCCTTAAGTACTCTCGGGATAGTTGTACTATGAGTTGGTCAGATGTCATTCTGGGGGAAGCACTACCAACATTGACGTTCTGGATACCCAGTTGGCGTGAGAACAATCTCTGCGAAATGTGAGAAACCGCCAAGTTTCACAGATTCTACCCCTCCCAGAAGACGCCATTTCATGACAACCAACGCCACCAAAACGGAACCCTGCAGCCATCTCCTGAAAATCTTAAATAAATTTAACACTATCACTTAGAGCTTCTATTTTCAGTTTTTAATACTTTTATCTCATATATCGATCACAAAACTCCTCGTTTGAGATGTCAAACGAAATCTAAACACATGAAAATCGTAAAAGATGTAATGAGATCCTCAACTTCTGTTAAGAATGATAGCTATTATTACTGGTAAATTCTTTTCAATTTATAGGGGAATAATATTTGACCGTGAGAATTGCAAGAATAATTTGATGTCCAGGGAGCCGCGGGATTGAGTCCGGCTGAGGGCATGGTTAGTTTTAAGCAAACATTGTGTGCGTGTTGTGTGGTATTTCGCTGTAAACACCTGCGCACATTTCAGAAATTGTGTTGTCTGATCAACAGTGGAAACTGTTGATACAGAAGAGCCATTTTCTTTTGCCGGTTCGTGACTAACGCAAAAGTTGTCATCTGATGCAGCTGAACCCTTCAGTACAGGTACACAACGAGCCAGCGAATATGTTAGCACGCTGGATTCACTGCTCTCGGTAATGGATGGATATTGGTTATCTCCGTCTGGTATATGGGATGATGATACTCAATGAATGCTCACACACACAGCCATAAATTTTCATAGTATCAGTAAGACCTTACTAGAACAGTTTATCCACGACACGAAGAATAAATTATCCAAAAGGTTTCGTAGTTGATGCACAAGGAATTTTGGTCCACAGTTACTAAAGTTACTAAAAGTTATTGAAGTTGGGCGAAAGTTTATGGCATGTAGCAACAGTTGAAAGCAGTACAGTTATAACAGAGATCGAAAACAGTTAGAGGCCTTGGAATGCAAGCGTAGAGACAGCACTGACATCAAAACAGATAAGATAGTCTGCAGAATTAAGCTGTAGCAAGACGTCATTGGAAGGAAAATGGCAGGGAAGGAGTTGTCAGTATTGGTCAGAATTAATACCCACTATGAATTCTATGGACGGGGGAGTTGGACAAAACTGAGAGACACCAGGAGAGAGAGGACAATTCTGGTCGGTACTGGATCGAAATTGGTCGATCCTGGGCAGTTACAAAAGGAATTGGTCGGACTTTTTTGAGCATTTATGGAGAGAGGAAGCTATTGAATGATGCAGCGAGATGAACTACAATCGCAGGAGATGCCATCGACGACTTCAACAGCCATTATATAAGGTGGGAGAAAGCCAATCAAGTACAAGCAAAAGCAGGCAGAATAGCATAAAGCAATGGGAGTTTCAGTCCAGGGAAGAGTAAAGGGAAGGAGACATGTAATTACTGTACATAACTGATGTAATAAAGTGTACAGTTTGAATATCCTTACTGGGAGTGTTCTGTATAAGTATTATTGCTCACACGACTCAAGTGTCTTACCCACAAGTATATGTTCCCTTTGGGACGTGGCAAGGCGAGAAAAAAAAGGTCGCTCGTCCACCACAGTTTGATCCTCTTTTGAAATTCTGCAGAACGCGCTCCAAATGAAAATAAAATTACTCTGTAACGGAGAACTACTTAGAGACCAGATGTGAATTCGCACCCATTTTGTGTGGAAGACATAAAATCTTCAATCCCATGACGGCACTATTTTCACTTTTCTTCGTTTGGTGACATTATTCAATACTAAGTTTCGGAACTTACAGATAGGTTTGTTGTCATAAAAGATAAATTTTTCCGGGTACTTAGTTATCAATAGCTCAAGTGCCTACCAAACACCTGCGCCAGCCGCAATTATATAATCCGCCGATCGCGGTATTACCGGATGTCTTGATAGCCGTCGGTTGGAGGTCGGCCAAGAGGACGGGTTGTTTAAAGCAAGCGTTGAGTACTCGTTGTGTTGTCTTTCGCATGTACAATGATGAATAGTTGAAGTAATGAATATAGACATTGTTATAACCAATTTAAAAACGCTAGAACCCTCTGAGCTGCTTAATCGGCCATATTATTATTATTACTCCGCGATTCACTAAAAGTGTGTGGCGGAGGGTGCATTGCACCTATCCGAAAGGGCGATAGTTTGAAAGGGATATTCGGGATGTAGCAGGAGGCGCCCATTTGCTATTGTGAGGGACCATTCGCATGGAGTGATGCGGGGAAATCATGGAAAACCCAGATCAGGATGGCCGGAGCGCTTTAGCAAAAGCTACTCCTGTCAGATTTTAAGTTTATTCGCCCGGTAAATCCTTTCTACTCCATTCCCTAATTGCTCGTGGAAAAATGAGTAGGCTACAGAAATGATTCGGTTCTGGCCCTGATTTCTCTTATCTTATTTCCCCGGTCATCCCGAGATATGAATGTTGCTGGTAGCAAAATTTCCTGGTTATCATTCCGAAATACGTCAGTCGTGAATTTTTCAATTAGCTTCTGTCGAGAGCAACGATTTCGGTGTTCCAGGTCTTCCCAACCTAACTCCTTCAACATCGCTCTTACGCTTTCCTTCCAACTAGATATGCCTGTCACGAATCGGGCGGCTCTTCATTGGACTTTCTCTAACTCCTCCAGTAAACCCTTTTGATGGGGACCCCATACAGAACAACAATATTCTAAGTGAGGACGTACTAGTGACTTGTATACAATCGATTTAACTCCCGTAGTGCATTGATTTAAATTACGACCAAGAAATCTGAGCATACGATTTGCATTCCCCTTTAAATTCTCGATATGCTCATTCCACGACAAATTATTACGAATACCCCTAGGTATTTATTAGCAGTATATATGGTCTCAAGTAATGCCAGATTAGTATGAGGAACCTGTGGTACAAACATAAAATGTAGCACTTCAGGAAGCTTTACAAACGCACGTTTGTTCTCTTCAAGGTGTTCGCGTCATTCCAGAGGATTCGTAGGAACTGATATCTGTCTGTAGGATTTAGACAGGTTCGAGCGGAATACCCCACAGACACTAAAAGACACCCCAGCCACAATCATAACACAGCGACACAACAAAAATTCCACACCTCACCTGCGTTTTTGCTTCTGGCTTTATGCCTCGTCGACTTCAAGGTCATCACAGGCGGAAATAGGGGACGGGAATGAATTTGACCAGGGTCATTCGAAGGAACCATCGTGATAATGACCTGGGGTGATTTGGGGAAACCATGGAAAACCCAAATCAGGATGACTGGAAGGAGATTCAAGTGTCATCGTTCACTCACCACACGCCTGACCTGCCGTTTCTCTTTCAAATACTGAATTTCATTAAATACTTGCTGTTTAACTTAAGTAAAAACGAAACATTATCGTTTTTAGGAAATAATACATTGTAAATTGTACATCTGGTTTTGAAAAAAACATTACATGTTAACACAAAGTATTTTTTTTTTCTAATTTTAACATCAAATTAGTGTGAATCATGTATAGGGAATAATTATACTTGTGATATGTCGCAAATCAGTTGAGGGTGTTATTATGATCAGCCTATTTTTTAAATGTTTTTCTCCCCTTGGTGGCAGGGAGCTGTACAATAGAGTTCTATATTGTTTTCATTTTAAAATGATCCAGGTTCGAAGATAAATACGAAACTGATCGTTGTCCAGCTATAGTAAATCACTGATGCAGAGCACACGGCTTGTGATTCCCAGCGATTAGTATGTTAAATTAATTTCTTGTACATTTCCAAACTATAACTATCTACAGAGCAAAACTATATCTTACAAAAAAAAAAGAATTAGATCTACACTACCAAGACATAGAACAAAATTCTGTGGGGGAAAAAATGCGTTTTCCTGTCAACACAATGTAATACTTACATGGTGGTAGCAGTTTCTAAAAATCTTTCAAGATATAATCGTTCTAGGAAACAACTTTCTCGACAAATATTTTTTGCGCTTATAGCTTTACGCCTTGTCGACGTCGAGATCATTAGAGGTGGGAAAGACAGAGACAAGTAACGGGAAGGAATTCAGCTATTGTTATTTGAAGGAACCATCCTAGTATTGACTTGGAGTGATTGGGTGAAGCCATGGAAAACCCAGATCTGGATGGCCAGATTGTGGCCGTTGAGAGGTATGCACGATTAATACAATCGTTGGAGTGAATTTGCGCCTTGTGTAATAGAAAAGAAAAAGCCGTACGAAGTCTGCACCGTTTGGAGGCTCTGTAACTTAGCGCAAGTAATAAGGGAAGAAAATGGAATTTTGAGAGGTGCACAGAACAAAGAGAAATGTAAGCAACAATATCTATTAGCAGATATTTTCTTTCAGTGACTTAAAAAACGCCTGTACCATAATTTTCGATCTTTTAAAAAATATACTAAAGTATATGGTGGTTATATAAAAACCATCCAAAACTCGATTCTTGGCGATACTAAGTCATTAGGCTGTCAATACATTGGCTCCCAAATTACAATACGTTTCTAGGACGGAGGCGATAGACAGTACCGGATCAAGGGGGGGGGGGGGGGCAAACCGGGGCTCTTGCCCGGGCGACATCTTCAGGGTGGCGGCAAAATCATGTGTTTGTGGCATCTCTTTATAAGTACCAGGGTGAAATATTCATGTGCTGCCGATCCTTTTTTTGGTAAAGCGCCGTGGTACACTGACCGCGGCGGCAACTTGAAAGGACCGAAAATTCATTGTTCTGTGACAGAGTGGCCTTAAAACAAAGCTCCATTCACGGGAATGAAATTTATTCCGTCATTGTTACCGGGAACTCCCGATATTCTTGTATTTGTAAGTTTTGCCATCTGATGTTCGCATTCTTGCAACTGCGTTGGAGTGATTAGCCCAGTTTTAATATCTACTTTTGTGCGGAATGAGTTTAAATATTTATTACTGGAAACGAACCATTAACAGGTAAGGAAGAATCTATCGTTATAAAATATCTCAGCGTTTCTCATCCCTTGTCAATCCCAGGACCAGTAAGACGTCAAAATTCTATGGTTTGCATCAATCTCGAAACACGTAACTTTTTAATAGTCACCTAATAACTGCGTATTGATTGTTATTTTATTAATTAGCCACTACCTGAATCATAAGGTTTACAAATATTTATTTTTGACGATCAATGCGCATGTTGTACATATAAAAGGTTGTGTAAAATAAATAGTAATGGGTGTCTTCTATATTGTTTGGTCAGGCCATAACATTATACATGGCACCTTATTTAGAAAGGATTTTTTACTGGCTGAACACGGTGATATGGACTGTCACCGCGCAGTTCCGCTGACGATGCAGCTATCCATGTTTGTTACATAGATATTTACCTTGCTACATATTGGAGTTAAAATCAGCGGCGGCCTTAGCTTTTGCGAGGCTCAGGGCGGCAGATCTTTGCGAGGCCCTTGCCCTTTGAGCAAAGTATGTGAATCGAAAGTAAGCATTTCTGATGAACGAAAAAAAGCAAAATTAATTTTGAGTTTTAAAATATTATATTAGAAAAGTTATTTTAAGCTAACAATCATAAAGACAACAAATTATTAGGGAAGTACATAAATGCCTTGAAAGATTTAAAATATTTTTGGGCTTTACCAAAGACTAGAAGATTTAATGAAAGCACAAAACTCTAACGAATGGGTTACGTCACTTTCAACCCAAAGAACGGAAAGGGCTGAAAACTGATCTTGTATCATCAAATTCCTCAAATATGTTTTAATAATTTTAAACCATAAAAATCTTCTTTCTGCAGACGCAATTGTCTTAGGTATAGTGGCAATAATTCTCAGGACAACTTCGATAGTTGGATACACTTCAGTTAATGTTTCTTCTGTTATATATTTCATCACCGAGATAGCTCCCTTGTTTTCTTCTTATACACTCAGTTCTTCACACAATTCTTGTCCATCAATATAAGATGATTCTACAGCTGTTATACAAATGTGGCATTGAATACGTCTAAATGAGAAATTTTGATTAGATACTTATTAATATACAATTTAATATCAATTAAACAACTTTATTTTATTGGTATCAATAATAGCTAAAGACAAAATATTTTTTTAAAACTCTGGTTGTTGCGCGAGGCCCCGGGCGATTGCCCCGTTCGCCACCCCCAAAGGCCGCCTCGGGTTAAATTGTATGTATTTTTTGGTGGAATCGATGAGCTCAACGCGTAAAAAACCGTCTGCGGCTGAATAAAGGAAAAGAGCTAAAGATAAAAAAGAACAGGAAAATCAATGTGCTGCTAAAATGAGGAGATGGCTTCACGGAGCAGGCGTATCATCGGTCCCCTCTGACGCTGCCAACGCTACTATTTCAGGCAGTACGAGTACGTCTCGTAATCTTGACATCCATGATAATTCACCTACCACCGCTGATCCGTCTGACTTCCAAAACTCAATAAATAGTCACTTTCGTCGGTTATATGCCAGCGGCAAGATGACGTTAAGCCAGCAACTAGTGACTTGTTACAGTCGGGTAATCAACAAGAAGGCGTAGATATTATGGACCCAGGTACTTGGCGAGATCCAGAAAAGAAGACAGACCAACGAAGGTAATTCTTCAGCATTCAGTCTGTCTTCATAAATAAAATATTTTTTTTAAAAAAAATCCAAATAACATCCAGTTTATGTCCCTGAGCGGGATGGTAGGCATTTGACATCTTCATTGAGTTCAGCCAGTAAAAAAAAATCCTTTTTAAATAAGGTGCCATGTATAACGAAAATGTTAAAAGAACCTGGCTTGCTTATTCTGAGACGAAAAATACAATTTTCTATACTGCCTGCAAGTTATTTTCCATTTTTTCTAAATCAGCATTGTGTACCGTTGGTCTCATTAATTGGAAAAAGGCAACAGAAACATTAGTTGGTCACGAAGCACCGCAAATGCACAAAGAATGTTTTATAACTTGGAAAACCCGATTGCGGCAAATGAAATCGAGTAAGGGTATCGATCGTGATATTTAGCGTCTAATTCACTCAGAAGACAGATTCTACATGTAATAATAGA
Source organism: Vandiemenella viatica (assembly GCA_031002005.1). NCBI lineage: Eukaryota > Metazoa > Arthropoda > Insecta > Orthoptera > Morabidae > Vandiemenella > Vandiemenella viatica. The sequence goes on along the minus strand of JARYHS010011081.1, from coordinate 45,799 downwards.
CGCTATAATGTATCTTGCCACAAACTGTCTTACTATTCGAAGTTCTAGAGAAACGCCGAGTGACCTCACTACTGATTTTCTTCAGCCCAACCGAGAGTGGTGGTGTAACGATTAACGTTCTGACCTTGCATTGTGGAGGACGCCGTTTCGAATCCCCAACCGGGCATCCAGATTTGGGTTTTCCAAGGTTTTCCAAATCACTCCTGGCAAATGCCGGCATGCTTCCCCCCCCCCCCCCATAAAAAATTCTTCAGCATAGTCAAGGAAACTTTCTTAATTTGATAACTTTGCTCACCAAACATAATCCTACTCTCAAATACCAATTTCACCATCTAAAAAAAGAACAAGTATCTTACTTGTCTAAAACGATACAAAATGAAATTATTGATATACTGGCTAAAGCAGTTTGTAATAGCATTTTGAACGACATCACGGAAAGCAACTATTTTACCATCATATTCGACTGTACTCCGGATGTATCACACATAGAGCAAAAGAGGAGGTGATTCGATATGTAAAAATAACAGGAACCGAATGTGAAATAAAGGAGAGCTTAATTGATTTAATAGAGATTGGAGGAAAGAGTGAAGAGCATATCATACCGGTATAGCGAATTCTAGAAAAATTAGTACTGGATGGTTTGGATGTGCAAAAATGCCGAAGACAATCCTACGTCAATGGATCAAATATGACTGGCATATACAAAGGAGTCCAAGCCAGGGTTATGGAAATAAATGAGTTGGCAGATTTTGTACTATGTGTGGCTCAGTCTTCGAATCTTGTAGGTATGTATGCAGCGTCATCACGTTCGGAAACAGTTAGTCTGGTTGGACTTGTACATTCACTTTATTGCTCCTTCGTTGGATCCACTGCACGGTGCGGAAATAATGAAAAAGTGTACAAAAACCAGCTTAAAAAGTAGTAGCAAAACAAGATGGTCGGCCAAACACCTTGCTGTTACTGCCCTATTGAATAATTTACCTGAAGCTGTCAAAGACTGGAGGAAATTGAAGAGCCTTCTCTGGCTGCAGAATCTAAGTATGAATCCGCTCATCTCTTACATGATGTATTGGATTTTAAATTTATCCTCAATTAACAATTTGGGCTAACCTTCTTCAAGAAAATAACAGAGTAAAAGTGGAAATACAAAACGAGGACATAATCCTTTCGCGTTCTGTGTCACTAATGAAAGGGCTTATTAAGATATTGCAAGAAATGAGACTAAAGCCGATAGAATATTGGATCAAAGAAGCTACACCTGTAGCACAAAAATTGGGAATCGTTCCGATACTCAAAAGTAAACGAATTTCCAAACGAATGGGGCAACATAACGAAATCTGCTAGGATGAATCAAGAACATTAGACCCCACACGCTGTTTTCCAAAGATATAAAAGTTGTATTTGATACAATTTTAACAGAAATAGGAATAAGGGTAGAAAATGCAATAAAACTAAATTAAAACTTTGTCTTCCTCCAAATCGCGTTAGAACCGTAGAGTCAGGCCGAAAACCGGACGATTGGCAACCCTACTAACAACACGTGCGGTTCATTACTGACACAAACAGCAGAAACCGAGAGTGGCGGGTGAGAAATATTGCTCTGGCCTCGCATTCGGAAGGACACCGGTTGGAATCCCCGTCCGGAAATCAGATTTCAGTTTTCTATGATTTTGCGAAATCATTCCAGACTAATGATGGGACAATTCCTTCAAAAGGTCATAATCGAATTTCTTGCCCTTCCTTTCCCGACACTAATGACGTCGACATCGACATCGGCGAGGTGTGAAGTTATAACAAAAGGAAACATTTCAAAAAATTAGGCCAATGTAGGTTGGTGGTCCTTAGAATTATTTTTCACATTTTACTGGCCATGGAGTAGAGAAAGGTTGCATTAGGCTGTTTAAATCGACAGCGCGACATTGTGGTGATTATGCTGCGTCACGGATGAACATAGCTTCAATGACGAGCAAAGCAAAAAATTTGTTTGTAACATGGACTTTAGGAATACCGGAAAGAAAGAAACTTGAAGCATTTGAAATGTGGTGCTACAGAAGAATGCTAAAAATTAGGTGGACAGACAAAGTAAGAAATGAACGAGTTTTGGAAATGATGGGTGAGCAAAGAAGTTTATGGAAGAAGCTTACAGGAAGAAGAGACAGGCTTTTAGGTAATATTTTGAGACATGCTGGATTGGTTAATTTGTTAGTGGAGGGAACAGTTGAAGGTAAGAACTGTAGAGGAAGACAGAGATTAGAATATATGAAGCAGATAATTGAGGACGTGGGTTGTAAGGGGTATGTAGAAACGAAAAGGTTAGCACAGGATAGGAAGGGACGGAGGATTGCATCAAACCAGTCTAAAGACTGACGACAGCAAAAAAAAAAAAAAAAAAAAAAAAAAAAAAAATAAAAATGCTTACTGATATGTAAAAATTTTGGAAGGTTATCGCTGAATAATTTTGAGCCGTAATAAGCTAAGAACTGAGTTGATGGTTACAAATACTGCGTGGCAGTCAGTCTTACCAACTGCCGCACCGGAAACAACGAATCCTTTGGAGGCGGACAAAGCACTCACAACGCCAACCTGGCGCTGTGTTCGGTCCTGTGGCAGACTCCAACGCCGCTCTCAGTTCCAAACTAGTTTACTATAGACAGCAGCTGATCGTCCTCTGGGATGCAACGCACACTGAGCTCACAGCAGTTTAAATACAACAGGTATCATATGTAAAAATTAATGCTATAATAAAAATATTTTCTTGAGTTGCTCCCAACCTAGAGAAAAACGCTAGATGTAACTATTTGCAGCATTTATTACGATCGATAGTGGAGACAAATTTCTTGTTCCTAAACTAAAGAGACAGATCCGGATGTCTTAAACTGAGAACTCTCAAGGATATTGACTTCTCGAATTCGCACCGAAACAAAAAGGATCTCGCACCTGCATTTGACGAGCTCTAAGCAAAAATATCTCACTGCGCTCCGCTAGCTTGAGTTTAGACTCTTATTGCCGAAATGGGGTACAAAGCGATAATGTTGGTAGTAAATCACGAAACACTCGCTACACCGATGTGTTACATTCACAATCCCGAGGCACACTGCCTCAGTGCAAGTGCACTTGCGACAAGTTGCTGACGCTTATCAGAGGAGGCATAGTATTACGTTACGCCGCAGCGCTGTGCGCCTCTAGCAGAGGACGAATATTCACTCCGCTTTCACACTATATTACAGGAATTTATTTGGTTCCCTTACAGCAGGTATAAGTATGACACGTAGTGCAAGGACAGTAGTGAATGTACAGATTATATACTTGTGTATATTATAATATATAAAAATGAATGTTTGTTTGTTTGTTAGTTGGTTTGTTTGACTTCTACGTGCTCCTATACCATTCATCCGATTGCGATGAAATTTTGGCGAGTTATTGTGTACGTGCCTGGGTACGTTTCCGGCAAAAATTTTATCTAATAAAGAAACCACGAACTCTTCCCCTATACGCCCCTCAACTGTTTCAAAGAAATTCATACAAATCCACAGTTTTTAATCAGATTTTGATAGTACTTAGCACACGTCTACTTCAAAACAAGTTGGTCTGGTGGCTCAGTGGTTAAGGCACTTACTTCGTAAGTTTCTCTCTCCGGTCGCGGGTTCAGATCCCATGGTGAGCATGAAGTGTTTGGAGTTGTATTTGAGTATGTAAGCTACCCCGTGACGATCCGTGGTTCTGATTCAACGTTAAACTGTAGACCCCTGAGGAAAGGAATTGGCCTGCCTCCCTTTGACACAATAACTTGGTACATCCCCTTCGAAAAGATTCGACTGACTATTGGGTTCTGGACTAAGTTAGATTTTTAGTTTTTGAAGTTAAAACTTTTTTAGGCGCGTTGGGTAATTTTTGATTGGTTTCGCGTCATCGATATGCTACTGTTAACAGTGTATCGGAACCTATAAGTACGACGTATTGCGCGTTTGAAATTGTTAAGTTTTTATTGCTGATTCGTACAGACCAACGTACAGGAAACAACTACTACTAAACAGTACACGCTACAGCATAGGTGGCCAACCTTTTCAGCAGCCGGGCCAAATTTTAGAACTACAACTCTCTACCGGGCCACATGCATAATTTTCTTTCAAAAATATTAATATTTTCTTGGAAAATATTAATATTTTCTTGGAAAAAATATTAATATTTTCATGACGGAAAAAAAACACTTTAAATGAAATTAGATATTTAATGAAGTATTAAATATACACTTATTTTAATGCGACTTTTGACATTGTTTTACAGAACTATGGGAATCAATGTTGATATCGAGAGAAGTTGTGGCTACACGCATAAAGTTCTCCAAATGAACATCGGTGATTCGTGTTCTGTTTTGAGACTTGATACTGTTCATCCGGCTGAAAAGCTGTTCAAACACATAAGTGTTTCCAAATAGGGAAATAATCCGCAAAACATGTTTATAAAATGAAGGATTTTTCTCCTTGTTCACATATTTTCAGTAAAATTCTTCCAAACCAACCTGGTGGAATTTCTCCTTGAGTTGTGCGTCACACTGCAATTCACAATACTCCATTTGCAAATTTCCTGGCAAAGAATTTACATAAACGGAGAATGGCGTCAAAAATACAGATAAAATAATATGATGTTTTTTGAAATCTTGAAATCGGTTTTCAAACTCAAGTTTTAAGTTTGATATCAATGAACTGTACTTAATCGCCAACGCCTGTGTGACGTCTGCTACCAATGATTGCGTGGAAAAATGAGTGAAATTTTTATTTTTCAACTGTTGTTCCCAAAGCCCGAGTTTCATTTGAAACGCGGCAACAATATCAAAATATCATTAACCAATTGGTCTTTGCTTTGCAGACGAATGTTCAAGTTATTTAAATGGTTAGTTACGTCGACTAGAAACGCGAAGTCACAAACCCAAGCCACGTCTTCAAACTCTGGGATACTTTTCAACTTGCTTGCATAGAATGATTGTATCTCTTCCTTCAAATCAAACACTCTTTTTAACATTTTTGCACGGGACAACCATCTTACCTCAGTATAAAATGTAAGGTCATTATAGTCAGAATCCAAATGTTTGAGGAATTCTTGGAACTGACGGTGGTTCAACCCCTTCGATCTAATGAAGTTCACTATTTTGATAACCACGCTCATGACATGATCCATTTTTAAAGACTTGGCACATAAATTCTCTTGATGAATAATGCAATGAAAATTTAATAATGAGGTATTATCAAGTTTGCAGGCTTCATTTTCAATCAGTTTTACTAAACCTTCATGTTTTCCAACCATTGCAGGAGCTCCATCCGTCGTCACGCCAGATAAGTTGTGAAGTTTAAACGAAAAACGATTTAACGTTGCTGTAACTGACTAACAAATCACGTGCAGTTGTAGTGTTCTTAAGTGGATATAGAGCCGCTAATTCTTCTGTTTTGTTTAAATTGATATCAACACCTCTTAAGAAAATCGCTACTTGCGCAGTATCTTTTAGATCTGTGCTTTCATCCAATGCTAGAGAATAATATACGAAATCAGGCGCTCTGCTTTTCAAATTATCTTCCAAATGTTTCCCAATGTCTTCCACACGCCTGGTAATAGTTTGACGAGAGAGGCTTATTTATGAAAATTCCTTTTTCTTTTCTGGACACCTAATTTCAACGATGCTCTCCAAATATTCCTTCACCATTTCACCATCTGGATACGGCTTCGATTTCTTGGCTAATATGGAAGCTACTGCATAGCTCGCTTTTACGTGGCATGTTGCCTCTACAGCAGTGCTAGTGAATATCTGTTACTGTGCAGAAAGTTTTCTTTTTAAGTCATTTACCTGGTCTAATCGAAATTGTCCTTGGTACTCATCAAACTTATTTGCATGTTTAGTTCCATAATGCCGTTTCATGTTGTAGTCTTTCAATACAGAAACAGATTCTTTGCATATGGGCTTAGCTTTAAATTCTACAAAAAAAAATAGATTATTGTCCACTTATCCTGAAAACTTCTCAGTTCATCTGCAGCTTTTCGCTTCTTTGATCCAACATCTTTGCTAGTTGAAGCCATTATTTAATTGAACTAGAAAGAGAAATGAATAAAAGTCACGTGCTCGTATTTTGCAGAAACTATTACAATCGCAACGCTTAAAAATAATAATACCGGGAATATATACGGTAAAGATGCAACAACACAAATATCACGTATTTTTAATACCAGTTTGCATACACACGACGTATATAAAACAGAAACTAGTTCTTAAAAGTCGATCACGACAAAACGCCACAAATATTATTTTGTCTCTGACAAATACTTCAGTACAACAGACACATGGAATTTAGACAATACATTTCGAATCAAATACAACAATCAAAGCAAAGAGTGTACTTCCATCTATGGGTGGAAACATTAACTGCTAGGACATCAATAACCGACACAAGCGCTCTAAGAATCAGTCAGGCAAACCACTAAGGCGCTGAAACTTATAGGAACATTAGCCGTGATAATGCTCGGTTATACACCAGCAATTTCCATCCCTGCAAGATCAATCGAGCGATGATCTTGGTTGAATATCAGCTTAACTCAGTGTAGATATCACCACTGAAAATCAAAGCTTACCTATATAATGAAACAGCTCCGCGGGCCACAAAATGACCTACCGCGGGCCACAAGTGGCCCGCGGGCCGCGGGTTGGCCATCCCTGCGCTACAGCATGTCGGTACAAAGATTTTACAACAACAAAGATATAGCACACACACATATATCGAAATCATTCAATATATTTTGACCAACACAACACCCCCACTTCAAAACATTTGAATGATTTCCTTAAATAATATCTAAACCTAGACATTTCAGAAAGTCATGTTTCTCTTTTTCCAATCCTTTAGTCATGATATCTGCAGGCATATCAGCAGTTTGTAAATAGAGTGGTTTTACAATTTTATTTGACACAACTTCTCATTTAAAATGATGTCGAACATCAATGTGCTTTGACCTCTTGTGATTTTACGGGTCAACAGACAATTTCAGGGCACTCTGAATGTCATTAAACAATGTTATACACTTATTATAGCCTACGAGTTAATCTAACAAATTCTTTAAATAAATGGCCTCTCGACAAGCTTCAGAAATAGCCATATACTCTGCTTCTGTGCTAGACAGAGCAACAGTCTTTTGTTTAGCACTCTGCCAAGACACTACAGAGCCACCCAACTTAAAAATAAAACCAGTATATGACTTCCTGTCTAAGGGCCAGTTTGCCCAATATGCATCTATATAACCACATAATTCTAAACCTCCTTTCTTAAACTTTAAAACATAATTCTTAGTCTCTTTCAGATATCTCAAAATTCGCTTAGCACATTTCCAATGTTTTTCAGTATGAGAAGTATTGAACTGGCTTAATTAGCTTACACTGAAAGAGATATCAGGTCTTGTTAGTACTGATAAATACATTAAACTACCTATTAGGGCCTGATAAGGCACATCATCAGTTTTAGTTCCCTCTTCACTTAGATAATCAAGTTTAGTTTCAACAGGAGTCTTTACAGTTTTACAGTCTGTCATATTGAACTTTTTCAATAATTGATCAATATAGTTCTCTTGACTTAAAGCTAACACTTCATTAGCCTTATCATATTTGATTTCCATTCCCAAACAATTTTTAGCCATTCTTAAATCCTTCACTTCAAACTATGAACTCAACCTATTTTAAAAAAATTCAGTCTCACTTGAGTCATTGGAAAAAATTAAAAAATCATCAACATACAATACTACCATAGTAAACTAAACCTTCATCTTTATGTTTTGTGAACAAACAAGGTTCCAAATCAGATTTTTTTGTAACCTATACAGCTTAAAACTTCATTTACCCTTTGGTTCCACACTCTGGATGATTGCTTTAAACCATACATAGCCTTTTTTAACTTTAAAACTTTTCTTTTATCACTACAAAGATTTAAAACTTCAGGTTGTTTCAGGAAAATATCCTCTTTAAGAATACCATTTAAAAAAGCAGTCTTATCATCAAGATGGGTAATGTTCAAATCTAGTTCAAAAGACGAAGCCATTAAAAGTCTAAGTGTTGAATGTCTTACCATAGGAGAAAAGGTTTCACCATAATCAACTCCAGGTTTCTGAGTGAATCCTCTTGCTACTAATCTAGCACGATGTTGCACTTTACCTTCACTGTTGACTTTATTCTTGAACACCCACTTACACTGCACAACACTTGCACCTTCTGGATGATTTACCACTTCCCAAGCATCGTTGTCTTCAAAAGCTTGTATCTCTTCTTCAATGGCTTGTTTCCATTGTTCTGCATCAGGTCTATCAACTTCCTCCTGCACGGTTGTCGGGTCCTCGAGTTAATCCAAAGTTCCAGCCAAAAAACAAGTATCATAATCATCAAATCTTCTATTTGGCTTGGGCTGCCTTTTTGATCTTCTAATTTTCTTTACTTCATCTTCTTGCATACCACATTTTTCATCATCATCAGTTTCTTTCTCTGATGTAACTACTTCTTTTGAGACATCATGTAAGTCCTCTCTTAATGCAGTATAAGACTTCTTGTTTTCTTCATCATCCCCCACTGAAGTGATGATTTCTTCATGATTCTTTATTTCAGTTTCTGCATCATTAATATTTTCCATTACTGTCACATCTCGGCTTATCACCACATCGTTCGTTTCAGGATCATAAAGTCTATAGCCTTTTGCAGTGTTGCTGCAGCCCACTAAGATCATTTCTTTGCCTTTTTATCCCATTTCTTTCTCTTAACTTTGGGAATATGTACCATGACCTTATTTAGCTTGTACACACCATCAGTAAGATTTGCAGTTGCAACTAGTTTATTATGCCTGTTATAAATATTGCATTGTTCCTGAAACGCGCTTCGCTGTTAACTTCTTTCTTTTAGTCATAATTTTCAGGACTAGAAATAATTTATATACATATTTTCAATGAAGGAAGGCTCGTTTTATAATAACTCCATTCATGGGTGCCGGGAGGGTGGTGCAAGGGGGTGCACTTGCACCCCCCTGATATCAAAGAAAATATACAGAAAAATATTAATAAACAAAAATTTATTATTAAACTCACTGTTTGAATAATAATTTAAGGAGCCTAGGTTGTTTACCAAATTTGTTCAACACCTTGTCAATAAACTCAGTTAATAAGTGTTATATATAATATATAAAAAAAGATACAGATGCACCTCCCTCAAAGTAATCTTGCCGGCGCCCATGACTCTATTTTAATAACAACGATTCCTAAAGCTAAACCAACACCCGTCATACAAACTACTTGGGTTGTTGTTTAACACTTCCTTTCCGAAAAGAATTGCAGGTTCAAAAATTGGTAATCTGTTTTCACGAAGCGACGTCTACTTTTCAAGAAGTTTTGAGTTCATCTGTCTCTTAAAAATGACCAGCGAGAGGTAACAGGAAATCCAAAGCACATATATTTAATGTTCTCCGTGGAATTTAATCTTTCATTTAACTTTCTTAAATGGTAAATAATTTTATAAAGTTATTGGTTTCTTGGTATAAATCAGCCCTGTTATATCCCCCCGCTAATTTCTATGAAATTTGCAAAAATTGAAATAGGAATTAATTTATCTTCTTAACCAAACTGGAAATTTACAGGTCCCTCGGGTGTTGGTGTTACATTGTTAGTTTTTTTTTTTTTTACAAATACAAAAATAATAACAATAATAGTAGTAGTAACAATTTATGAATAAGCTGAAGTTTGTCTTCTATGGCTGCTCTTCCACCTTTAGCAAGCATAAACGTCGACTGTGTCTTACAGGGTACTAAATTCTGCTGCCATCAATTTTTTTTTCTGCTTCTTCTTCTTTTGCACGGTACTCCTGAAACAAGATATATATAGTATGCCAGCATTTAAGCTTGTAGAAGAACAAAATATATAAACTTTTTTTTCCATTTTTCAAAACATCAAACATATATCACTAACAACAAATCAGTTTCTGATTAAGGTATTTGTCCATATGAAATGAGGTACCTATACCAGAAAATTCTATAATCTAAAACCAATTGACACGGGTCATTTTCTTGTTGTAACCAGAGTCTTCTTCAAAAATAAATATCAAAGGAAAAAAAATATTTTACACTGTTTCTGCAAAGTTTTGACTAACTTTCCAATTTTTTTTAATTTTCTTCTTCTTATTTGACTTTTCCACTTAACTTTTTTTCTTTTTAGGTAGTGGGTTCTTGAACCAGTATGTTCTTTCAATTTGACTTTCTTTTTCGTCAGGTAATGGTTTCTGAAAGCCATATTTCTTTTCTTCTTGAAGCAGGTTTCTGAAGTCTGTTTTCTCTTCTGTAGTTTTTTCTTCATTAGATAGAGGATTCTTGAAGTTGTATTTCTTCTCTTCTTCATTTTATCCTTTCTCAGGTAGTAGGTTTGTGGGTACACCGTTCTATGCTGCTTCACACACAGCAAGTCTAATGGTAGCTTCTGCCTTATCAGAAATAGTCTCCCTTTGCCACAACAATCTTTATCAGAAACAATACATTCTTCATGATTAATTGACTTTCGGGTTATGACGCGTTGTTTATTTCATTACCTAAGCTTTCTGCTGGTATCCTCCAGCCTTCGTCAGAGATACTGTTTATGTTGACATAGCAACGAGCGCCAAGCATCGCAGAGTAAGAGGCCACTATCTTCGTTGATGTTGTTGGTTTTTTTTTTTTAATTTCTGCTGCCTCTGTCACCCGTCGGGGCCACCACTGGTCTTCTCTCCACAGTAGCCTCGTTTCTTGAAATTTTACTTCATGCCCGGTATTAATAGCATGGCGGACTACGGTGGATTTGTCGCTGTTGTTATATTTGTAGTGGCGGATATGTTCTTTAAGTCTCTCCGCCACAGTGCGACCTGTCTCGCCGATATAAACACTGCCTCAACTGCAAGGGATTTCATAAACACCCATAAGCTGGTGTGGATGTAATTTGTCTTTTACCTTTGTCAGTGACTGACCAAGTTTGCAGTTAGCCTTATATACTGCACCCGCCTTAACAATTTCCCAATCCGGTCTGTGATACCCTGTATGTATGGGAGACAGGCGAATTTTGTTGGAACATTAATATCATGGGATAAGTTGACGTCTCCCATAGGTTTTTTGGGTCTTAAAACCCTCCTGATGTCAGATTCACGATAGCCGTTGGCTTGGAATATTTTTGTAATTGTCTCCATTTCTTCATTCAGACTTTCCGAGTCACCTACTGTCTTAGCTCTTAAGTTGAGTGATGTCAATACGCATCTCTTCGTTGCCGGATGATGGTGCGACATGGCGTGCAGATACCTATTAGTGTGGGTCGCCTTGCGATACACAGTGTGACCCAAACTTCCATCGCCTCGCTTGTGAACAAGGACATCGAGAAATGGCAGTTGTCTATTTTCTTCCACAACCATAGTGAACTGAATTCTTGGGTTGGCACTACTCAGGTGTTTTAACCCTTTGACTGCTAGAGATTGCCCGACAGAGCCCTCGCTGAGTGCTGCTTTGTTTACGCCTAAGCTTTATACCTGCGCGGGAATGCGGCGATCGGCCGATACCTGCGCTGCTGAGTCCGGCACGCGACCCGGACGGCCGTGTGCTGAATATAATCTGGAGCGTTGTGTGTGACGTTCTTCGGCTGTCGCTCTGTGTTTAGAAACCCCAGATACAAAATAAATGCCGTTAATTTAACATCTAAAGTTTTTATATTTAAATCTCCTTTAAGGGAGCGTCCATAAACCACGCAGCTCCAATTTGGCCTACTGTGAAACCCCCCCCCTCCCTCCTCACATTGCACGTAGCTTTTCTACCTTTTGATTCCAGAAGACATTTTGTACTGTTTCCTCCTGTCAGACCATTGTAAATTACATACGGAGATAATTAACTTAGGGAAATAAATATTCACATGCTGTTGTGTGTTCTGTTCCTTATTTTAATTGTGAAAAATGTTACGAAAGGAAAGCAACGTGGCCTGGCTCGAAAACCCTCCCCCCCCACGTAGCCCAGCCTTTCAGCTAAATTCCCCCCCCCCCTTGGACGTAGTGGACGCACTAATTTATCTGGAGAGAATTTTGGAAGTTAAGTTTTCGAATACCTTTCACAAATTCTGCACATATTTTCCATCCTTCTTTTGGATCCGGGCTTTGGACCGGCACTGGCGAAGTTAAAAATATATTTTTATTTTATTTTCAGTTTTTTTATTTTTTTTACTTTTTTTTATATTTCACTCAGTTTTAGCGGCGTAAATGTATTTCAATTATTACTCTGCAGTTATCCATAGTTAATAATTCTTTTTTGTATGATATGCCTCGAAACATGGCACAACACACAGTGGTACATTGCATGTTCTGCATTCGTACCTGGTTTCTCGACGCACTTTCTGTTTCGCGCATACTGCGCATCTACGCATTGGCGTACTCTTCTTCGAATTTTCGACATGAATAATATTTGTAAAATGTCTCCCCGTAAATCGCAGAGGATTTTCGTCATCAGAGCGTCTTCCTTTACGAGGTTTTCTCTGTTCTGTGGCATAGGCTTCAACAAGTTCTCTTACCAGAGACAGATGAAACTCTGCAATTGGGATTTTTCGTCCCGTTACTGCTCGGTGAAGAGAATGAGCATTTAAAATGCACAAATCGAGAACGTGGAAAAAGAACTTTTTGTACCACTTCATAGTTTTTCGCACTGATTCGACTGAACTCAGAAGCATGTCAGTAGGGTTGACTGCCCCCAAACTCGAATTATAATCAATAACACATTGAGGTTTCTTAATTCAATCACCAGTCTTTATGTCAGTCTTTTCCATCTGAAACATTTCTGCAGTATTACAGGTGGTCGGCATCCACACTTCTCTTTTATCGCACCACTTCAAGGCGAGCAGTATATCAGTGGACATAAACTGCGTTTCTCCTTGTTTCAGTTTGTTCTCCAATTTTGGCATGTTACATCTGTTCCTGCGAACAGTACCACATGCATTCGTATTGTGGTTATGAAGCCAAAGGAACAGGTCTGGGCTTGAATACCAGTTGTCGACGTAAAGTGTGTGTCCTCGTTCCAAATATGGCTTCATGAGTGTTACCACTATGTCGCCACTTTTCCCCAAATTGTTGAAGCCAATTTCCGTGGTTGCGCCGGTATATACAATAAAATCTAGGACATAACCAGTCTGACAATCGCATAGGACAAATGTTTTTATTCCAAACCTACTTCTTTTGGACGGAATATACTGCTTGAAAGATAATCGACCTTTAAACAGCAATAGTCTTTCGTCAATGCAGAGCTTTTGATATGGATGAAATACACTCCGGAATGTTGTGCGAACATTATCCACAATGTTTCTAATTTTAAACAACCTGTCTCCTCCGTTACTGGTGGAGTTGTCACTAAAGTGAAGCATTCTCAAAATTAAAAATGATGTGCACACATATAACACTGGACAGACATTAGATTTACATGTACCACAAACAAATACTACCCTATGTCAGAAAGAACCACCACATACAGGAATCAGATTGTTTAATAACCTACCACATAGTATCAAATCTGTAAAATAAAATACAAAATTCACTTCAGGACTGAAGGAGTACATGCTCGGCCACTGCTTCTACAGTATTGATGAGTATTTTCAAACCAAATGATAGACTTAAATAGTGAAAAATCATGTGTTATTTGTAATTATAAATTTTGTGTCTTTATCAAACTTGTACAGCTATCTTATGAATGATCACAGCATTGATAAAATGCCCATGTGTGTGTGTGTCTGTGTGTGAGAGAGAGAATGTACTGTCTGTCTGCGTACAGACTATTTTTGACTTATCCCGTATCATTTGTACTTTGTACTATGCATGATGCTAAGGGACCAATAAATACAAATACAAAATCTAACTATTCCTCCACTATGTACCGGTACTACTGTTTGCGTGAAGCCTCTCCGCTCTGTACAGTGTTAGTCATATGTGCTTCCCATTACCCACCTGGTAAGTTAACGCAACGAATCATGATCACCATAGATCTACTTAGAGACTCGCACTCAGCTATTATTCATATATCGTACTGTTAAGCCATTCTAAAAAGTCAATTGAATTTATTTACGTGCTCAAATATAATCATATTTTGTATCTACTATTTGTTATAATCTTAGTAGATAAAAGTAGGAACAAGAAAAACTTGAGGCAATATGTAACTCGGAATGAAACAAAATATCAGGATACTTTTTTTGTATACAGAGTACCATTTAAACCACTGATTACATTTTGTTGAACACAGTATATTCGAAATCTGTCGAGAGGAAGATAGCAAGACAAATAACAAATTAAAATTAACTGCAAAACACAATTGAATTGTTGTTATAAAAGCTATGCCTGGTCTAGTGATCGACCTATAAAAAATGCAGCATCTTTGTAGTTTAATATTTTTGCGATCAGCTGATTTAGTTCCAAGTTTTGTGGCCGTATGCCTTTCAGTAATATTGTGCTCTGTTATCTAAAAAACAAAAAAAACCTGGGCAAACGAAGACAATAAGTGCCAACAACGCAAATCAAGAGACAGGTATCTTTCTTTTGTCTGTGTGTGAACGCTTAGAGTAGAGCAATTTCTTGTTACTGTTCCTCAAAATGGTACACTTTGCTGCGCTGAATCGTACCGTAAAGTGTTATTCATGTGGTTACTACTGAAAATTAGTAAATTAACATAGTTTACGCCTGAATTCCTATGTGCAGAGTTGTAATGTTTGGCGTATGTATAAATCTGTATAGTTAAATCGATTTTAACACTGGATCCTGAGTTTTAATGTTGCATAGTTATATTTGAAGGAAGTCTTTATTCTGTCGAGGTGCTGCGACTTCTTAAAAACAAACTTTTGTCTTATTGTGTATTTCTTACATCTGAAACATTTTCAAGACATTGCTCTTTTTTGTTCCTGTGTGGCGAGTCAGTTATGTATTGCAGGCATTGAAACTGTTTCTGTGCAGTGTTGTATCAGTAACAGTGTAGTCTGTGTCTAATAATAGTTATTATGCTGTATTTCGCTCAATTAAGCTGGGTTTCTGATCGTTGCTTGTGTCATTCAACATATTTCGCTTCTGTGTCACATGCATGATAACTTTACCTGAGTATTGCAAGTTTCTTAACGTTTGATAAAATCTTTTATGGATCAGTATGACATTGACTGACGAGCAGTAATGTTCAGTCATTATAGCCACAGCAATGCAATTCTCACATCACAAATTATTGTTTTCTGATATGTATGTGGAATATAGCCCAATGATATTAGTTTAGGTAGTTATAATTCTTTTTTAAATTAAATTAAATTGCAATGAAGCACACACTCCAGTGGCAATTTCCCTAAACACCCATCTTTTCCCTTTCCTGCACCTACCTACATTTGCCCTCTACAAATTTTAAGTTTTAATTCTTTCAATGTTTTTGGTAAATTATTCATTATTTCCCTTGGTAACTTATTCCAATCCCTGACACCCTTACCTAAAGAAGAGAATCTTCCACACCCTTTTGCCTGAAATCCAGTGCCACCTTGAGTTATAGTCATCTTTTCCCTTCCATTCAATATTTTTCATACCTACACAAATATCTTTAATTTAATTTAATTGCAATGGAGCACAGGCTCCGGTGGCAATTTCCCTACACACCCATCTTCCCCTTATCCTGCACCCACCTACATTTGCCCTCTACAAATTTTATCTTTAAATTCTTTCAAAGTTTTTGGTAAATTATTCGTCATTTCTCTTGGTAACTCATTCCAATCCCTGACACCCTTCCCTAAAAAGAGAATCTTCTTACACCCTTGTGCCTGAAATTGAGTGCCAGCTTGTGGTCATGGTCATCTTTTCCATTCCATGCACTACTTTTCATACCTATTGCAATATCTTTCCATGCCTCATCACCAGTATATGCCCTGTACACTCCCATGACCCTCCTCATCCTCCTCCTGTCTTGCAATCAATCCCATTTCTGCTCCTTTATCATATCCGTCACTGATTGCATTCTGCGATAATTTCCAGAAACAAATCTAGCAGCCCTTCTTTGCATCCTCTCCAACCCCAATATATGATACTCAAAATGTGGGTCCCATACTACACTCCCATATTCGAGCAATGGTCAGATAAAAGTTTTTTTTTTTTTTTGTAAGTATTTCTTAGCAGAAATGTAATTACACTGGTCTTAGTATTTTCATTATTACTGTCAAATACATATTCAGTGATAAATTACTCTGTCATCTACTTTTGTGATTTGTGAATTTTAATTTTATATTCCTTCAGCGTTTCTTGTAAAATATTCATCACTTTACTTGTTAACTTATTCCAATACTTGATACCCTTATCTACAAAATTTTACCATTCCTATATGCATACATTTGAGTACCAGCTTATGCCAATGGTCATTCTTTTCCTTTCTATGTATTATTCCTATTTGTTTGACCAATATCCTATCAAATCCCATCACCAACATCATTTGCACTTTTTTAGCTTTCATAGTTCTTTTATAATTGCCTGAAGGTTTATTTCCAACTACTTATTTTTACTTATATAGAAGCCATCTTTTGATTTATTCCCTCCCAGTCCAGGATGATAGTCCATAATACTCTGATTAAACCAGTCACTCAGTATCTCTGCAATTTCCATATCCTCTTCAACTACCCACAATTTATTGAATACCTTCCCTCCCCTCAGTTTTCTAATATGGCCATAGAAATTTCTAGATGCACCATTCAGTGATTGCTCTTTAGCTTCTTTCCTTTCTGTAAATAATTGTTTGTTTAGTTGTTATAAGTGTTCACTACTACTTTACTGTCTTAGAATCCTGTAGTGTTCCTTTTTCAATAACCTTCCTGTTGTAGAATGTAGGTTCATTACTTTTATTATTTACTGTTTTGGAATAAATATTTACTCACCCTTTCTTGTTATCTCCTTGAACTCTTCCAACTACACCTCCACTGCACTTGTGCTGTTCTTCCATCTCTTGAATGTTTCTCTGATACACCTCTTCAATTCTAAAATTAGTGATAATTGTGACTGTACTTATTTTCCCCTTCAATTTTGTCATTGGTATATTAAATTCTCTAGTATCTATTAGACCTGGATTGTGATAACAGATTCCTTCAGTTACTTGACATGTCACAAGATTTTTATCATGTTTTATTAGAAAGATAGTCAACATATTTGTTCCCCTTGTGCTCTACCACTTGTGTGAAGCCTTCCTCCCTTACTTAATATTTGCAACTCTCTGTTCCCTTGTGTTATTTCTCTTATTTCCTACTCAGTTGATACCTGGTAAATTTCAGCCCCTACTGATAATCACCATTCTGCTCTTTCCTCTTAACTGTGAATATGAATTCCATTTCTCCTTAAGGGGCTCATCTTCATCCTATCATTATGGTAAGTGTCCAATACTCCAACTTTATCTTTTTAATCACTCCAGAAATCTACTCCTTGTAATTCATGGTCATGAACTGTGAACACCAGAAAACTGTAATAATTTTTGCTAACCAATATGAATGCTCCTCCACCAATTGCTACTCTATCTCTGTGATACACTCTTGTAACAACTGGGGGAGACCTGGTTGTCTAGTACTCCTTCTTTTAAACAATATTTTACCCCCATAATCTGTTGCGGTTCATACTTCTCTATTAAGTTTGCAAATTCTGCTACTTTGTATATTATACTTCTATAGTTCACCAGTAAAACTCTTATTATCAGCTTTGTGATACTTTCAGCATAACCTTTGTCTTTCCGGTTGTTCCCTCGTATTTTATTATTTCAACAGCTTTATCTGTTTTCTTAATATTGGTGTTTTTTCCTATTGTGCATCTGTGATAGATCACTTATTTTTATCCCCTCACTAGCAACACCTATGCTATTAAAACTACAGACTTGACCCCATCATTACTGGAGATGGACTCCCTAACTGATTTAATAACAACTCAGGAAGTACTCCTTCTACTTAAGTGTAAACCATGCCTAGTGAAACTGCCACCTACCAGTGGTGTCCACAGGCACAACTATCAAGACAGAACCAATGTCTTTCTCATGTAGCCCCTCAGTCTTCATATTTACCCACCACACAGTGTGGTTCAGCTGTGACCAATCATAGCGACACAAGACTGACTTGAGTTCGAACCGTAGTATGCTGCAGCTCCTTCATTTACTTCGTCAGGTCGCTCTCTATTCTAACTGTTCCTATCAGTACTATCAGGTGCACCTCTGATTATCACTACTCTATCCTCTTCAGTGTAATCCCTGCACAGTGGTCCTATGTCATCTGCCTCTTGCCCTAACATTGCATAGGTTTGAAAATACTATTAACCTGGTAACCTTTGCCTAACTGATCCTGGAGGACAGGTATGTAATCGTTTTAGGATGCTTCTTCTTACCTTTTTACATTGAAAATGTATGCATAATGAATAATCTAAATTTGTGGTGTAATTTATTTCCATAATTTTCTAAGAGTGGTGATATATGAATTGCTGTGTTTAAAAGTATAATTTATGAGCATACAAGGTCATGTAGTCAAATACGACTTTGCGTAATATATAATTTGTATTTAATTTTTGTTTATAAGAGTTATTTATGCTGTTGTATTTGCATGCTCTAGTGTGATATTTTTTTTTACAGTTTCATAGGATTTTTTTTTTTTTTATCTTCCTAAACCAGTCATTTCACATATTATTAATATTTCATTTATAACACTGGGCTAATATGAATAATCATTTTATTTCTTGCTGCAGTTACACATATCGGTTTTGTGATGCTATTTTCATTGCTGTAGAATCATTATAGGATATGCTCTGCAGTGCTGAATTTAATTTTATTCAAGTTAACGATGTATAGCTGTGATCATTAAAAGAAATCTATCCTATTTTGATCACTTTGAGTGTCAGTAATATACCACGGCCTATAAATAAGCAAACTAGGATAAATCTACAAGGATGTAGTAGTTTATTTCAGTTAGAAAAATCTCAACTTTTCACTAACTACTCTACATTTATTTCTATATATAATCTTTATAGAAATAAATATTTCTTTACTATTATATAATTCATGAGATTCATTTTTAAGCATATCTGTTCCATATTTCATACCTTTGGGTATTGTGATAAGATTATTTTTTCCTACCTTTGCATGAACTGCTGTATATGAGTGCAGTGCTACCAATCTAGGGCAGAGAGAAAACAAACAGGACAATCTAGGATTTTTGTGCTGGGAAATATCAATTCATATTTTTTTCTGACTTTTTAAATTCTGTATTAAGTTTGTATCATTGAAATAACTCTGAAATTCCATTATTTTACTCTTTAAACAATAATACAAATTTCTCAAAAATTATATAAGAAATGATTTCAGAAATTAGTGATATATTCAGTACTCACAAATTTTTCTTTGTTTTTAACAGATAAATGCAATCTTCACTAACTCAAATTTTCTTTCAAAACTTACTAATCGAAAATTTCACCAAACCTTTTTCTCATTTATTACTATTAAATCCTCTCTTCTTGTAGGGATTGATTGCGCCACAATCTTTATCCTTGTTTGGAAGAGATCCAACATCCTATGTGTCTTGTATGTACTGATACACCAGCTTTTACTTTCTCATACTGATTATCTGGTTACAACTTCTTGCATATTGTAACAAACAGAATCTCTTGATGGATCATTTTAAACTGGTTTTTCAGTTTATATATTTGTACTTTAGTTACAGGCTTCTTTACTGTGGTGTAATTAAATATATTGTATAACCAGAGCCTTTCAATGGATGCCATAAAATATTACAGGCATTATGAATTGCTCTGAAGTATTAATTGTTTTGATAAATTAGCATCCTGACTCTGAAAAATAATGTGATTGTTCTTGATGGTGTAAGCTCTTTCTGTTCATTAATCTTTTTGTTGATGGCCACAATTTAGTATGGCATATAGGTATTCAACTGTAATAAAAGTTGACAGTAAAAACATTTATTAATAATAGTTTGAATTTGTATTTCCAGCATGTCACCAAAGATTATATCTACAGCAGAGCTTTATTAAACACTGAAAAACGCTGGTTATTGCTTAAATTAGTGCCTGCATAATAATTACATAATACTTATAGGCTACAGTTTATGAACTAAAGTTTATTGAACTCATTGAGCGCTAAAACGCCACTTATGAAAGATGACAGGACAGTCTAGAACAATATTTTAGATCTTTAACAATACACTGACTAGACACTAAAAAAACAATACTTTTAATTTATTAAATTATAGTATACTACTTAAAATGTGCCACAAGTTCATAAATTTTTTGAGGCTTATTGGACATCATAAACAAGGTGAAACCAGATCTCATGGAAGTGCTGTCTCTTAATAAATGCTCAAATAGCCTTAAATTTAAGCAAGTCAAGATATTTATTTTTCCATTACAAAGTGCTTCTCTAAACTTTTTTCTCTTTAAGTTAATAGGTATGCATCATATATTTGTATCTTATTAAATATATTATTTTTTTACCAATTCCCAGACCCACAATATCTGTGGTGTGTTAAAAAAGGGTAAAATATTTTAGGAGGTGACTTTATACATCAAAATAAGTATTAAACATCTGAATCCAAATGCATACTTTTGGAGTTAGCAACAAGTCCTCAATTTGATGCTCATTCAAGGCAATACATGTCTACGTCCTTTGACACAAGGAATCGCGCACTCTTTGAAACTCTCCTGGTTGCTCCTGTACGTAATGACATGCATTGAAGATGTACAGTACCAACCAAGAACTGTGCGTGATTCCTTATACCGAAGGGCTGAAGCATGCATCGCCCTACATGGGCATCACATTGCAGACCTGTTAAATACTCGGAATGTATGCATTTGCAAACAAATACTTATTACACATTTTTGTCTTATTTTGATGGATATTATCACCTTATACAAAATTTATAACCTTCTTTTCTTAATTCCCTGTATTCCTTGAAGATGGCTATTAGAATGTCATATTTGAAACCATTTAACATTTATTGCTACTCTAGACTCATTCATTATATCATTATTACTTTACCTTTTATCATTGTTTTGAATTTCTTTATCATCTATGACAGTCATGTCATGGACACAGCCCGCGGACGCATCCGGCCCTCGGGCCCTATCAATACGGCCCGCGATCGCAATGTGACACAGAAAGAAGAATTCAATTAAATAAATAAAATGTTATAATAATTCATTACTTTTTTTTTATTTGAATCTGGCTCACCTACACATTCTAAATTTAATCTACGGCCCTCTGCAGAATTGAGTTTGACACTTATGATCTATAATGAAACCCATTGTATTTTAGACTTACCGGTATGTATGTTCAGCTATTATAATTGTTTTGAGATTATGTCTGTCAGTTTCTCTACTAGTCTCGAACATTGTATTTGTTTTTGGTATATTATATACACTGTGATCCTTCTGTTTTTTTTTTATTTGTCCTTTTGTAAAGAAACTGAAAATTCTCATATCTTTTTTAAGGTCAAAAGCTAAATTGCAACAGAAAATTGTAATTCAGAACTGTATAAAGGTGGATGGTAGTATGGAGGACAAGTCTTCAAATAGGCAAACAATTACAAGTGGACTTTTAATTGAATCTGATGAGAGTGATGTAAACACATTTCATGAGATGAATTACAGCACCAAATCAGTTGCCAGGCCTGTGCAGTATACATGTGTCTTGTGCCTGAATCTCTTAAATTCACGGGATTCATTGATAAGACATGTATACAGTCATAACCTATGTGTAAGGATACCATCTAGGATTTGCAAACACTGTGGTGAGACTTTGTTATCTTGGTCCTCTCTAATCAGACATGTATTTCACCACATCTCCACTATTTGCCCTCCATTATTTGTCTGTGAATATTGTTCTGAAGTATTTGAAGATCTTGCCACGCTACAGATTCACAAAAATACCAACAGAACTTCACAAAAAAGGTAAGATGATTTTATTGCCGTACTACTTTGTTCCTGTCATATTTATTGAAACAGTAAAGAGTTTAATTAGAGTAAACTAAAAGCTGGCAATAAAATGGAAGTCTATTGTGATTAACACTGATTGAATACATGTATCAACCTAACAATTAGAATTAGAAATGGATAAATGTACTGTTTGTTTATTAGTGGTTATATGATTGGAATTCATTTATTTGATGAAGCCTCTATTAAAATATAATAAATTGGAATATGGAAGTAAGTAAGTAATTTGGGAAGAGATAAATGAATAATGCAGGCTAGTTAAGTAATTTGACAATCACCGTAATTTCAAAATGTGACTGGATACATTGGGATTTAACATTGTTTCTGTAGGAGTAGTATTAACCCTTTGACTGCTGTAGACGCGATAACGCGCGAGGATTCTACTGCGCCCAGGTGCTCAGACGGGTTAACGCGCGACCTTGCTCCTTCGCGCACGTGCTCTGGACGTATATACACGCGCCGCCTTGCCGCCCTGTCTGTGCTCTGCACGCGTTAAGATGTCCGACCGCTTGGGTCCCTGTGTGCTCTGGACGCGTTATCGCGCAAGCCACTTAGCGACCATGTCAGGTAGCCGTATTCCCACCCCAGCTGGTTAATTGCTGCAGTTGCGATCTTATTTGAGTTGCTATTTTCATTGTAGTTTTACCTGAGAAAATGGATCGCCGTCGTGCTTGTACAAAGGAAGAAATCGTTGAGATTGTTACTAGAAACGATATGGAAGATAGTGAAGACCCTTCAATACGATCTCGAAGTAATAGTCCTAAGTCTAGTACATCTGCTAGTGGAATACGACCGTCTGTCTCCACAAGAGGTAAACATTTTTAGTATCTGAAGCTTCTTATAGCGAGAGCTAAATGTGCAGTAAAAGAGGACGCTTTAGTGACAGCTTTGACTGGTAGAAAAGTGATTCTCGTCCTTTTGTGCATGTGATAGACGATTCAGCTGCAGGACACAATATGGATTGGGTCAAAATTCCCGCATTCTATCATTTTTCGGAATATTTTTAATAGAAGATCTTATGTAATCTGTAGCTGAAGGAACCTATAGATTTTATTTATATACCAAGACAAATACGCCAGAATCAGTTCACTCTAGATTTTCAAGGTGGAAGGATTTACTGGGAGACATTTTCGAAATATTATTCACATTAAAAATTCAAAGGAGAGCACGCTAACTCGTAGATGCGCTGGATGTTCAGAAAAGAAAGTGCGTCGAGAAATCAGGTACAAACACAGAACATGCAATGTTCAGTAATACTGTGCGTTGTGCCATGTTTGGAGGCTTGTTACACGAAAAACATTTATTAACCATGGGTAACTACACTGTAACAATTACATTACATTTATACGCCTCTAAAACTAAGTGTAATACAAAAAAAAAGAAAAAAAAATATTTTTAACTTCGCCAGTGACGGTCTAAAGCCCAGAACCAAAAGAAGGATGGAAAATATATGCAGAGTTTTTGAAAGACATTCGAACACTTAACTTAGAAATTTTCTCCTGATGAATTACTACGCTAACAAACAAAAATAACAAACACATTTCAGTTTCTGTAATATCTGTTTACCATATGAAGTACCTCTATGTTTGTCTACGCGGACATTCACTTTTAGGGGAGCTTTATATTGAAAAACCTTAGATGTCACAGTAACTACATTTATATTGTATCTGGCGTTTCAAAACGCAAAGCTAAAACGGAAAGCCATCACACACAACGCTTCACAAATATTCAGCACAGAGCAGTCCTGGCCGCGTACCGTACTCAGTAGGGCAGGTATCGGCTGATCGTGCCCTCTCAGCGCAGGTAGTCGGCTTATAAGATAACAAAGGAGCACGCAGCGAGGTCTCTGCCGGTCAATATCTAGCAGTTAAAGGGTTAATAAGTGATTGGTAGGCTTTATATATTATTATTTAATTGTATGAGGTCAACAAATAACAATTGTAAATGGTACACAAAGTAGTAAATTGTTAAAATTGACATTCTGCTTAATAATGTGCCTGGGTATGTATAACTAAAGTGCACTAAAGAATACATTTCCAATTATAAGAATATTTTCGTCTGCAATAGCAAAATAAAAATCACTGCAATTATTACATAATGACCTTTTACAAATAATGAATTTAGATGTTATACTTTATTTTGTTCTTGCAATATAATTTCGTGGGCACGCTGTCGGATTATGTAGGCGAAAGACGAGCTTTCGATGACGAACTCTTCAGACCTAATTCTCACGCTGTGATGGTCAGAGCTACAATGCCAGTCTCTGGCGCTGACGCCATCTTTTATATGCTAGCGCCCCAGCCATCCGCGCTCTGTAGTTCCCACCAACCGCGGCTCTGTATTGCGCCTGCAACCCTGGGTGGCCAATCTTGACTCTGTCCTTTTGTCTGAAAAGAGGTTGTCTTAGCAAGGACGTCACTAAGCCACAGACCCAAGTGTCTATTAATAATGTCATTGTTCAGCCCTAATGACTGAATCCCGTAGAAAAACACTTTGCCAGCACTTTCACACTGCCAAAGTCCATTTTGTGGCTATTTACATTTTGTAGACATCGAAAGTCGCTGAAAGCTCGTCTTTCATTTATACTATCCGGCAGCGAAACTGCGGATATTATATTGCAGCGACATGCCCAGAAAGTCTTCGTTCTTATTTTCAACCAGAAGGTTACCAGTAAATGTCTGTGATATTTTATTGACTGTATCTAAACCTCTGATAATGTGCTGGTTAAAAGAAATGGAATGTCACAAACTCCCAGAAACTGTAGTCCTTTCATTTTTTAAAAATAATAATTTAAAGCTACAGAACAGTAGCTGCCCTTCCATTCTTTTAAAATTTCTTTCATATTGCAGTGAATAATTCAATAGTGATTTGTTTTAATACTTGCTAATTGTTTTTATCTTCTTATCAGACTAGACAGTTGATAAAACCTATTAAGTTTTTTGTTTAAACACAATAACATTTAGCTATGTGACAAACCTGATTAGAAACCAAAAATACAAAGTTATAACAATCTTTTTAGCAACACCAGAAATATGATTTGATTTTCTGATGTCCACATTTCAACATTCAGAAATTATTACAGATACACTAGAAACTGCAAATTTAAATCTATGAATCATTTAAATAATAATTAAGATGACTAATATTACAAGTAAGAAGTTGGACTTGTTGTATTTCCCTGTTTTATTATGGTAATAATTAAAAACCATTGCACAAAAATTAGATGTTCTGATATGGCAGTGCAATTAATATAAAGTAATGATATATAAAATCATTTTCATTGTGCTTTTAAATAATTTTAATTTATTTCAATAATTATTTTATTATATACATGTAATAAGTTATTCTAAATTACTAATACTAAGAATAAAATAACTGATTTTCACATTGAGCAAATTGATAGCCCTTTTTAAATAATTATTTTTGAATGACATTTTAAAAGAAAAAAGCAATTATGAAAATATTAAATATTATGTATCTGTTATGATATATACTGTTCCTCTGCATATGGAACAAAACTACTGCCACATTAATAAGAAATCCCAAATTCTTTATAATGGACATCATCTTGATTATCAAAGGTATAAGTATGTCTACTAATTTAAGGGTTGCTGAGGGATGATAAATAAAATTACATTTCCAATATAAATTTTACAACTTCTAATTATTGTGCAAAAAAGAATTATATCTATTTGTCATAGATAGTGTGAAGTTATTTACTAAGAATGCGTTGTTACCAATTTTATGGGGATTAACAGATTGTTTGATAATATCATTTCAATAATTGAATATGAAGTTGTAAAATCCATTGTCATCATCTTTCTTGTATGCCTGGAGCTTTTATAATCAATTATTTTTACTAGACCATGGTGAGTGTGTGGTAACACTCTGCCCTGGCATTCGTGAGGCATTCTCCATCCAGCATTACAGAATATATTTTACCATGGTTTTTTAAATCACTTCAGATAATTACAAGGATGGTTCTTTCGAATGCCAAGGAACAAATTTCTTCTCATTATTTGTTCACAGACCTTTAACATCTCCTATTATCTCAACGTCGACAGAGTGCATAGCTCTAAATATTTATTGAAAAACAATATAGAGCACTATAATTTACGATATTTACTTTTAAACAGCAATATTTGTACATTTTATATCATTGTGCATTCTCCATCATTTAGTGTTGAAAAACTCAAGTATGATTAATATTTATCTAATGTTTTCTCCATTTTTATAATAGCTGGTTATTTTTAAGAATAATTTGTCAAATGATATTTGTAATGTGGTATTAATAAGGACCTTTTTTGTAGAGATGCCCGTAACTGTCGTAATGCGGATCACAACTGCAAACAGAAACTCTTTATAGATGAACGTGTGAGAGCTATCATACAGGAAGAACCATCGACAAGTTACAGAAGCAATGACAAGATAAGAATAACAAAAAATACAAGATTATTCAATGAGAGGAGTAGCGATAATCTGTCTCCAAAATCTTTTGCACCCTCTGACGATCTTGAAACTCATCAGAGAATCCATTCTTGTGGAGTTTGTGGAAAATCTTTCACTGTGTCTGGAGATCTTAAAATTCATCTGTTGATTCATTCAGGTAAACGGCCATTTTCTAATGAAATTTGTGAAAAATCTTTTACACAGCTAAGAAACCCAAAGACACATCAAATTGTACATTCTCGTGAACGCCATTTTTCTTGTGATGTTTGTGGAAAATATTTTACTCACTTCACAAATCTTAAGAAACATCAACCAATTCATTCTAATGAACGGCCGTTTGAGTGCAAAGTATGCGGAAAATCGTTTAAGCACCGTAATTCCCTTAAATGGCATTATAGCAGTCATTCAGGTGAACGCAACTATTCTTGTGATATTTGTGGAAAATCTTTTACAGTGCCTGCTAACCTTAATAAGCATAAAAAATATCACTCAAGTGAACGGCCGTTTCCCTGCAATATCTGTGGAAAATCTTATGTGACATCTCAATATCTAAAACAGCATAAAATTATTCATTCAGGTGACCGACCTTTTAAGTGTGAATTATGTAGCAAAACTTTTACTCATTCACAGTCTCTTAAAACTCACCAAAGATTTCACACTGGTGAACGCCCGTTTTACTGTAAAGTCTGTGGAAAATCTTACACAACATCTAGTCATCTTATAATTCATCAACGAATCCATTCAGGTGAACGTCCGTTTTCTTGTGAAGTATGTGGCAAATGTTTTACAGAGTCTGGTAACTAAAATCTCATCAAATTATTCATTCAGGTGAACGTCCATTTACTTGTGAGTTGTGTGGAAAATCATTTACACAGTCTGGTAATCTTAAAACTCATCAGAAAATGCATTCAGGTGAACGCCCGTTTTCTTGTGAAATTTGTGGAAAATCTTTTGCGGCAGTTTACGTTCTAAAAAGTCATCAAAGAATTCATTCAGGTGAACGGCCATTTGACTGTGAGTTTTGTGGCAAATCTTTTAGGTTTTCAGGCAATCTTAAAAGTCATCAAATAATTCATTCTGGTGTGCGTTCTTTTACTTGTGAAGTTTGCGGGAATCTTTTACACGATCATGTCATCTTAAAAGTCATCAAAAAGTTCACTTGGGGAAAGGTCCATTTTCTGGTTAGTTTGTAGAAGACCTTTGTGGTTTCTAGTGTATGTAAAATGCATCATGATTATATTTTAGGTGTAACTCTATTTTGATATTTAATTTGTGGAATACCTTTAACTAAGAATTAAGTGGTTTCCTTAAATTAAGAAATTTTATTATTCTTAACTGCTGCTTTTGTAAACACAGATCGGTAATCAAAAAAAAAAAAAAAAATTACAAGAATTTTTCCCATAGAATGTACATTTTCTTATATAAGTTTACCTGAGTGAGTTACAAGTCATCTGACCTGTTATAAATTTATTTTGGCGAATATTTACTAATTGTTTTTAGCATTTTAAGGACCCTGAAATCGTTATGGATTTTATTGATTCTGAACAATTTTCTATTATTCTGTGGCCATTTAAATATTGTTTCCAGTTTAATTTTTAGTAGTACTATAGAATTCTATTAATGTAATAATTGTTATGATAGTGTCATTTGTTCTCTGTGTTTAAAATATGAATTTCACTCTCTGTGATATCATTTGATTTATACTGTAAGCTCTTTTATATTACTTTCGCACTGTAATGACTGGAGAGAAAATGAAAAACAGAAGCGGAGTTAGATTATCAGTTGAAACACAGTACTAATGTAATGGTATTGTTATAGAACAGTTACTTGTATTAATATAATATTTTCTTCCATATTTGACATATGTATCTTTATTTGATATTTTCTTTTTTAACTTGGAATTATTTATTTAGCTTCATTATATAGCCAGAAACTTGATGCTTTTGTTTGGTTTCAATAGGAAGCTTTTTTCTGATAGAACCTGTGTTGTTGATTTTACCATTGATTATATTGATTTAATAGATGATATTCATACCTTGGAAGTTTCTCACCCACCTGTGTTTTGTTATATGCTGAAAATGAATACATAGTTTTATATTAAAAGCATTTGTGTAATTGGTATTGTTTTAAGACATCTTATAATTTCAATAAGAATTGTATTTTAAATTTATATATGGATCTAAGTACCATAATAAATCAAGATTATTGTTAAATTTTTGTGCAATTAAATCACAATCAGCATTATGCAGTAGTTTCTCAACTTGAATGACACATTTCTTGCACCCCTTATCCAAAAGTTAATTTCTTTATCCCTCAGTGGTGAAGACTTTACAAACATAGTAGAACTAAATGCTTACTTGACCGTTCTAAAATTTTCTTTAAGAATGCGGCGGCTGTGTCATATAAAGTGTATTTCATATATGCCTCCATACATACTATAGGAATAACTTTTTATGGCTCAGTTGAATAATTATGCATATGTTCACTAAGCGATCTGGCTGGATATTAGGGGAAGATCTACAAATAACAAATGATACATAAGAGGTAAGTATAATTGCCATCTAAAAAATTGAATTCTGGTAATTCGGTTGAAAGGTTTTCATTTTGCAACTAACATTTATAAGGGGACACTATAGATGGAACTCCTGCTTATCAGGTACCTCAAATAATTTACAGTTATGATTAGAATATTGATAAAATAGTAGTTTAGGGAAATTACCAGTGAGGCATAGGCTCATAGGGAATTAATAATATTTGGGATCAATATGCAGACTAATTTTAAAGAAATTCAGCGAGTGGCGTACCTGCAAAGTAAAGTTCGAACAGAAGATTAAAATGAAGTAATCTCAGACTGAACTGAATCATTCAACAAAAACGATTCAACAAAATATATTTACTATATAACTTCAGCTAAATTTTGAACTAACTGAAATCATTATTGTTTAAAATAGCCACAATGTTTATATCCAAAAGCAAGATTTAGAGCAAACTTTTTGGTGGCAAAACTATTCTTATCTTCTACCCTACCATTCCTTTTACAGTGTCCAGATAATGGCCTTATTCCCACCAAAATGAAACTAAAAATCATTTACAACAGAAAACATTAATTAATGCAAACAAAAGTATTTGTAATATTATTAAAAGGCCATAGATATATTAATTTGGTTACTTATGCTTAATATTATATTCTGATATGATAGACTGAATCTGATGGCTGTAGTCAACATATATTCTAGTCAATACGTGCTGGAAAGTTGTGAGGTAGTTTTGATTTCTTCCATTCTACATGTTTTTGTGGTGCTGAATCCGAATCTGAGTTTGCTAACAAAATTTCGTGATGGAGCATTGTAAAAAAATTAATAAAAGTGTCAATAATCTAATTTTTTGCTTTTTTGCCTATAATTCTAAATTATCAACTTGTTGTAAGTAACCTCCATATTCAGAATAAAAATACATTGTATTTCCTACGAATTTTAGCATTAAGTTTTTTCTAGGAAGAAGCGTTCGGGCTCAAGCACATGTTGAAAATTGGTGTATTTTCGTCTATCTCCGCAAAAGCCCACTTATTCCACTCCAAAACTCAAATTTATTATCAAAAGTTGTCAATTGTAGTGAATTCCTCCTAGTTTTAAGTTGAATACAGGTATAGCCTAGTTTATTTTTTCTAGACATCAATTTTACTTATTTTAAAAAGAAGGTCGGTGTTTACGGTTCAATTTCGAGGCCTAATTGTGGGGCTGTAACCATCTATTCTACTATTGCAACTAACGTGTTTATTCAATATCTTGATCTTCTTACATAACATACGACACATTTATACTTTCTGTAAGTTATCACGGAATAATTCATTCATTATTATTTAATGCTGGTGGTTTTGCACCTGGAGTGATATGGCCATTGAATAAACTCTAATGAAGTCAACGAAGACGAGTGGAGGCCTCACTCGTGGCCGTGGAGTAACTGCAGGCGTTGTGGAAAGGGATGACAGCATTGCATAATGTATATCAAGGGATTGAGCACTTTACAGGAGCGGATATAGACACATCAGAACAAAACATTGACAGCAGAGAAGCTAGGCAAATGCGAGACACCAATGATGCAGATAAATTGCTGGGTTGGTTCCACTAACATCCTCCTTTCCAGAGAACACTAACTTAATGTCACTAGATACAGGTATTGTCACAGATGAGAGGATTTGTCTAAGGAGATGGGCGTGAAAGATATACATTGCATTGCTGGTGGTGATTTTCACACTGTAAAGCTCAAACGAATCAGAGGAGTGCAGTCTCTTGCGATCATGAATTGCTCCATTCAGATAGAAGACAGGGCTGTAAATATCAATCCAATCACACTTTTTCAACGAATGACAATCGTGAAACATTCAGATGAAGAGATAAGAGAGTTTCTGCGTTATGAACTTAGCCCCAACCATCTCTGTCTTTTTGATGAACGTGGAATGAGGAAAGGAACAAAATCGAGCTTATACTGTACAGGGATTTTGTGCCAACTGAACAGGCGGACTTGAGTAATACAAAATATGTTATTGACGGAGGGTTTTTGTTACATTGGGTCAGATAGCACCGCGGCCAAACATATGCAGAAATTTGCAGCAGTTATGTGTCATATATTAAGTCACACTATAAACCAAATGCCACTGACATTTTCGATGGCTACATTGACGAAGCTCGTGAAAGTATCAAGCGAATAGAAAGATTGAGAAGAGCGCAAATAAAAAAAGTGCTCCGATATCATTGAGTGAATCGATGGTCCCACTGTCTCACTGCAGAGTTTCCTTTTAAACTCCAAAAACGAGAGCCAGTTGATAAATATGATAATGGCAAAATTTGAGGAGTCAAAAGTGTTTCACAACAAGCACTGGTGGATGCTGATATCCATTTTATCACATACAGCTCTAAAGTTGGCCTCTTTGAATGAGTTTGTGAC
The DNA here is from genome assembly GCA_031002005.1 of Vandiemenella viatica. Lineage (NCBI taxonomy): Eukaryota > Metazoa > Arthropoda > Insecta > Orthoptera > Morabidae > Vandiemenella > Vandiemenella viatica. Next base: position 14,397 of record JARYHS010011081.1, on the reverse strand, counting down.
TGGTTGGGGAAGATATCGGTGATCCTGATTGGACTATTATTGGTTATTTATGAAACCAGCAAACATGTTTCTCATATATCTGTATGGGAAAGGATCAGAAGCTAGCCTGAACGATTTAAGATATGGGTAATCATCATCATATAAGAGCAAACTCAACTTTGCCTCGTTACCCCTCACTGAAGCTGCTGCACTACAACATTCACTAAGAGTTACTTTGAGATGCAGCAGTGGTTATCCGGTCGAATCACAGCATAGAGGCCTGAACGAATGAAGTTGGAAAAAAAACAAAGAATGGTCTTGTACCAGTTCATACCACTGCAGACCCTGCACTAGACTCAATATTTCGTCAAATTTCTTGCATGCGTAAAAAAGGCTGCCAGCGAAATTGTGGATGAAGGAGGGTAGGCCTACACTGTTCCCCAATCTGCACATCACGCGAATGTCTTTGTGAAAATGCAGAAGATATGTCTAATCTCACAGTCTATTTTGTTATCGTTCATCTATCCTTGAGATGTGGTGACAAGTTAATGTTTTCTCATCACCTCTTTCAATTTCTAGATGAACAAGCTACGACGTTGTCAAAACAAATACCGGAACCTGTGCCAATATCATCGCCTTCAAATAACCTCAGCCAGTACCTTCTAAACGGCAAAAGTTTATATAATGTTCATCATAGTATGTAATATAATTAATTATTGAAACATATTACAATTACTAAGAATTTTCTTGGAATTTAAAAAAAATTATTATTTGAATTTGAAAAATTTCAAACTCCTTTAAAAAATTTTAAAATTATGTAATTTTTGAAAAATGGCCTGTACCTTTACATAATATTGGATATAAGTAAGATATGTACAGAGAACTGTGGGAAATTCTCTAATATTTACAGCCTTCTTTAATAATAAATTTGAGGCTTTGGAGTGGAATAAGTGAATATGTGTGGGCATAAGGAAAATACGCCAATTTTGAACGAGCACTTGAGCCCGAACCCTTATTCCGAGAAAAAAAGAACTTTAATATTGAAATTTGTAGGAAATTTTATGTAATTTCATTTTGAATATGGATGTTACGAAAAGTTAATAGATTTACATATTCAGAACCCCCAAAAACATATAAAATGGAAGAAATAAAAACTACCGCACAACTTTCCTGGTAAAAACACTCTTTGACTGGACTAATAGTAACTGAATATCTCAGTCAGTCACATAAGAGGAAAAAACTTCCTGAAAACAACCTTCTATTAAGCAGTAAGTATCAGCATCAATTAAGAGAGGCAAAACCATTTTCCTTCTATTTTATGGTAATTATAGTGGCTGATAGCAAACCGCGATTTAATGCTAATGACTCACTGTTATGTATATACAGTTCATTTTCATTTGAATCAGTTAGCTAAAACGTCATACAAGAAGATGAGAATGTGTTCACGTGATCAAACCGTCTAGTGATAACTGTCGCTGGATATTTTCCCGTGGGAAGCATAGTTATTAAATTCCGTAATGAAGGGGTAAGTATTTCTGAATTGGGAAAAGCGCTGCTGCTGAAATTTGTCTTAGTTTCTTTTCTATCCATTTATTTTTGCTTTGCAGACAATTGATTAAATCACACTTCTGAATGAATTTCTAAAAAAAAGAGATTGTCACTGGAGAGGAAGGGGAATTTTTGTCATGTGTCAAATTATTTGGCGGCTTGTAGCTTAACAATGGCTTTATAATGACCCAGCGAAGTGGCGAAGTGAAACTATAACAATAAATAGAATAGGGGTGTTACCGATGTCGTCTGCGGATGCGAAAGCGGATGTTCAGTGCTTGACATCAGCGAATGCGGAAGTTTTGCGGAAGCGGATGTGGAAAAATAAATTTATAATTATTTAGATTTTAATATTTTATCAAAAATAAATTTAAAATCAATATTTTTCATAAGTAAATTTTATTTCCATATGATACTGCCATATTGATATATTTTTGCCTCTTCTTTCAACAACAAATAATGTGGGATGATTTGGCAATTGAGTTAAATTATTTACATAACTACCCACGCGTCTAAAAACCAGACTTTGTCATATGAACTTCGAGGAGTTCGTGACTGGACTAATTCAAGCGTCATGCAAAAGGCCGAGCCACCGCGCATCTCCACGCCCTTTTTATTTTTTTTTTTTTTGTTGGTCTTATAACTATACACTTCGATCGACCTCGAGTTCATTAGAGGCGTGAAAAGATCGTGGCTAGGAACTGGACAGAATTCGGCCATGGTATTTTAGAGGAAGTATTCACCTGGAGTGATTTGGGGAAGCCATGGAAAACCCTGTTCGATCCCTTGTGCACGAAAATAGTATCCCAAAGCAGTTTTGACAAATAATCATCACTGTACTGGATTGAAAGAATTTCGTGTGTATCAACATAGTCACAATTAAATGTCAAGCGTCACTTCACATTTTGCGTTTTGTTTTGGTTGAGGCTCCTTTAGATTCACTCAGTATTTTTTAAAAAAAGATTATTATACATTTTAATTTAAATATTACTGCAAAGATTCTGTAAAATAATAATAATTTCATGTGATCTAAAAATTACAGTCACAAAATTTCTTACAGCCGCGCAGTACACCTCTATCGTTGTCACCTATTTTTAAAAGGAGACCTACAGATTAATGTGAAATTCGAACCATGCAACGTCCCAGCATTTTAGTATTAACAAATCAAAGCTTTGTCAGAGGTGACTGTCAATTTAAAGACCCATGAATATTGTAGCTGAGACAAGGATTTGAACCAGGGACTTTCAGTAGCCTAGTCGTACTCCGTATCCATCTGAGTCAAGAGACAAAACTGGACATAATGACAAATAAATATTCAAACATAGTAAATATAATTTTTTTTTTATTCCAAAACACAAATGTACTTTTATATGATAAGAGTACATATTTTTCAGTACTTCTCAATTCAGATGCTTGCGACGTGTGATTCGGGTATGCAAGACCCCAGTTCAAAATCCGGGTCTCGGATGCAATTTTTACAGGCCTTAATATCGACCTTCATATCTGGCAAAGCTTTGATTTGTTAATGCAAACATGCAAGGACTACTACATTATACGAAAATCTGATGAATTCTGGAAAAAAGGATACTTTTCGAAAGTAATCAGTAACGCTAAAACAACATTTAGTCGTAAATGACCAGAAATTTCTGAACTTTTTGTATACCCTTCTACATATCGACCAGCCTGACAACAGCCCGCACCATCAAAAATTAAACCAAACTAATGACCGCCGACACACGGTGCAGTGTCGTTTGAACTCACCTCAGTCGAGTGAGCGACAACAATAAGAAAAGTGTCGGTCGGTAACAGTGCTGGCTCTGTGCTGTCTATTGTAGCCCGACCTTTACTTTACATGCAAGTTCAGACTTCTAAATTCGTCGCTTAGGTAACAAAACCGTTTAGTTCATTGTTACTTTTTTTGTAAGATCGTCAGAAAACAATAACTTTTTTTTGGTAGCTAACTGACTGATAGACAGAATCTCGAATAAAGAGAAAGGAATAATATACGTATATTGCAATGTAAACAAAACATTCGCAATACATCCGCATTAAAAATTGCGGATGCGATAACGGATGTAGGATTTCACGCTAAAGTTTCGCACTTGCGGATACGGATATCCGTTACACCCTAGAAATAGAATACTCATTCAACAACAGGCCTATCACATTTTCGTTGTGGTTTTGTTAGAATCTACAAATTATTTACTGAATAATTGAAAAAAAAAGACTTTATCAAAAGATTCAATTTTAACACAAGTTTTCAAACAAATTTTGCGCTTTTTTATATTTTTTTTTTTTAATGTATTATGTTTAATGGCGCCCTGATTGAAAAGAAACCTGGTTTTTTGAGCATGGCGTATTATCAAAATATGTAAATACATACATAAAAAAGTAAACATTGACATGGAAATCCGTAAGAATGGCAGTAAAAATAATACAAATGGTTCTTGTAAGAATAAAAATATCATGAACAAAAGAATAAAAAAAAAATGAAATTCAGTGCTTCAGGTCGGTGACTAAAACACCTGGACTGAGCTCGCGGTGGATCCACTCGGTGAAAAATCTGGCGTGCCTTACCTCAAAACCATAAGCAGGAGATTTTTCAGCAACTGCGTTGGACAACTTTTATAAGGATAACTGCCAACTATTCTTTTATTCGGTGACGATATTTCTGTGACAAAACTGAAATACGTCACCTAAATGCCACAAACTTTGTTAAAAAATATTTTCACTTTGTTGTATACTTAAGTTTCCATTTTTAACAAATACGAAGCAACAATACAATATTTAAAAACAGTAATATTTTGTGACTGATGTAACTGAGGTTAAAAGATAAACTTACGAGGTTACGTTTACTGTATATTTTGGACACCGACTAGACTATTTGATCTGTTTTTTGCTACTATACAATCGCACTGAATTTTGTGAACACGTGGGTGCTATTTTAAATGGTTTGTTAACATAGGAAATCGAATATCGGCTTTTAAACAGGAGTCACAAATAAGCTTATTATTATTTTCGAACTAATAAATTCATCGCCAGAGGCCTTGAATCTCACATAATGGTGAGCCTGCAGCAAAGCTAGGGGTTTGATGGCATGCAGTTGTCTATTTGGAAAGCTTGTGACGTACATTAGTTTCATGTTTTTCTACACAATCAGAGAAAGCTATAAAGTCGCTGTTTTCAATAATAATGAATTTAAGGGAGCTCGTAACTTTTATACAGAGAAAAGTATCCGACTGATTTACTTATTGTTTCGTGTTATCTTATCACACAGTCAATTTTTGTGCGGTTGTAATGTGAATCTTTAATTTGCAGTGAAAGCTACGTCACTTTTTATGGACTTTACTGTAACTACGGTTGATAATTGTTCGTTTAGATTATTTACGAAATGATATACCAGAACACCAGCAGTAGATGAGATGAAATACTATTTGACAGCAAGTTGTTATATGAATACAAACATCAGACAACTGTTTGAGCACATGACCCTCATTTGCTTTATGGGCATTGGTTGACTGGAACAGTAGAAGTACTGATTCAAAATATTAGAACTGTTTTCCAATTTTGTTCTATCGAATGGAAAATTGGGATGACGTATGTAGCTACGAATATGTCATTGCAAACAACTAAAACCTTGTAAGACTGGAGATTTTCTCGGCGTTGTAAATGAATAAAACTTTCTCGGCTAGCTACCCGAGAAAGTTTTATTCAACTAAAACCTTTATATTTTGGTGCTGATAGCATGAGGAAGTTTGGGTAATGAAAAAGCATCATCGCTTTTTAATCTATCGAATCAATTTTCAAATTCTCTGTAGTCCCAGATTTGTTTCTCTGAATAAAATAAGGAATTATTTCTAACTGGTTTATGCCCAATATATCTGTTGCATCGTGCATGGACAAATAATACTTCCCTCACCCATTTTTAGCCACCTGCCAAGTCTGCCTCTTCATATTCCTCTTTTTCTCCATGCTGCCCTTTCTCTTCTTCAGTTCACACCCCTCTATACCTGTCATCCACTTATCCCTTGGTCTTCCTTCGGGCTGTTTACTTGGTGTCCTCATTTTGTATATATTTATTGTATCAACAGCGAGGTAATGTAATATAACCCAAAATAAAAAAGAAACAATGACTAACTTAATATGAGATATACACTGAAGAGCCGAAGAAACTGGTACAGGCATTCATATACAAACAAAAAGATATGTAAACACTCAGAGCACGGTGCTGCGATCGGCAACGCCTATATAAGACTACAGGTATCTGACGCAGGCAGTAGATCGTTCACTGCTGCTAAAATGGCAGGTTGTCATGATTGAAGAGAGTTTGAACCTTTTGTTATAGTCGGTGCACGAGAGGTGGGACACAGCATCTCCGAGGTAGCGACGAGGTGGGGATATTCCCGTACGACCATTTCACGAGTGAACCGTGAATATCGGGAATCCGATATGACATCAAATCTTTGACATTGTTGCGGCCGGGAAAACATTCTACAAAAACGGGACCAACGACAACTGACGAGAACCATTCAACGTGACAGTAGTGCAACCCTTCCGCAAATTGCTGCGGATTTCAATGCTGGGCCATCAAGCTTCAGCGTGCCAACCATTCAGCGAAACACCAACTTTATGGGCTTTCGAAACCGAAGTCCCACTCGTGTACCATTGCAGAGTGCAGGACACAAAGCTTTACACCTCGCCTGGGCTCGTCTACACAGACATTGGACAGTTGATGATTGGAAACATGTTGCCTGGTCTGACGAGTCTTGTTTCCAATTGTATCGAACGGATGAACGTGTACGGGTATGGTGAAAACCTCATGAATTCATGGACCCTGCATATCAGTGGGGGCTATTCAAGCTGGTGGAGGCTCTGTAATGGTGTAGGGCGTGTGCAGTTGGAGTGACATGGGATCCCTGATATGGCTAGATTCGAATGTGACAGTTGACATGTACTTACTCATCCTGGCTGATAACATGCATCCATTCATGTCCATTGTGTATTCCGACGGACTTCAGCAACTCCAGCAGTACAATGTGACACTCCGCACGTCCATAATTGCTACAGGAACAGTCTTCTTAGTTTAAACACATCCACTGGCCACTAAACCCCCTCAGACATGAACAATATTGAGCATATCTGGGATGCCTTGCAACGTGCCGTTCAGAAGAGATCTTCACCGCTTCGTACTTTTACGGATTTATGGACAGCGCTGCAGGATCCATGTTGTCAATTCCCTCCTGCATTCCTTTAGACATTAATCGAGTCGATGCCAAGTCGTGTTGCGGCACTTCTGCGTGCTCGCCGAGGCCCTACTCGATATTAGGCAGGCATACCATCTCTTTGGGTATTCAGTGTATAAATATAATAATCATTCCCTAACAATCAAGCAAATTAATTTTCTAGTATTAGAATTCTAGTGTATTCACTGGAAAAAAGTCATACTACAACCACTAGCTCCATGTTTATTATTGAACCCAGAAAGTAACTTCAATTCTACATTCGGAAAAATCAAATGGGTTATAATTAGTTTCAGCTAAATCTGAGACAATAAATAAATAAATCAATATTTAAAAATAAAAGTCTGTATAAATGATTAATATATATCTTTGGGGTTAAGAAATATCATATGGTAAAGAAAGCATAATTGCTGATCCAGTGGCGGATCCAAGGGGGATGGGGGGCTAGGGGGCTCAAGTCCGTCAAAAGTATTAGGCCCAACCAGACCGTAATTTTTTAGATTTGGATATTTATCTTAGTTTTATTGATTTTTTAAGGGTGGCATGACTATAAACGCTACTCTTCAAATAAAATAAAATCATAATTGCAATGGAGCGCATTATCCAGTGGCAACTTCCCTAAACACCCATCCTCTCCCCTTTATGCATCCACCAACATTTACCCTTTATATATTTTAACTTTAAATTCTTTCAACGTTTTTGGTCAATTATTCTCCATTTCCCTTGGTAATTTATTCCAATCCCTGACACCCTTACCCAAAAAAGAGATTCTTCCTACACCCTTGTGCCCGAAATCGAGTACCAGCTTGTGGTCATGGTCATCTTTTCTTCCATGCATTACTTTCATTTCTTACACGAATATCTTTCCATACCTCATCACCAATATACGCCTTGTATACTCCCATGGCCTTCTTCAACGCGACTCAATCTTCCCCTAATGAAATCCGCTCGTGCACTCCCCCCCCCCCCAAACTAACTCCACTCAAGCCTCCCCAAACCAAAATCCTGGATCCGCCACTGTACTACAAATTTATGAAAAACAGTTTGAGCTACTGAGCGAAAGCTCCCACTAGAGCATAATTAGAATTAGTGTCACCCGGAATTATAGTTGTATGAACAATGAAAGCAGTCTTGTTCTTCTACGGTTGTCAATCCTGGGATTGGTCTGCGCCGGTCTTCCATTCAGCTCTAGTATCTGCAATCCTCGTCATATCTACATATCTCCTGCAGCCAATGTCTTCCATTATCTGCTGGATGTATTTTAAACGTGGTCTTCCTCTATATCTCTTCTACTAATCCCTCTATCATCGGATGAGTAGAGACTTTCCCGGCGTACTGATGCAATAAAATCCTGGCTTTTCTCCGTCTCGACCAGTAGATGCAATGACAGTCAGCTTGCGAAAGCAACAAGGTACCTGATGAAGACAGCAGAGCCAGCTGTCGAAACGTCGTGTTTATACAACACCATCCGGCTGGACACCCGAGAGGATCGATACACCGGGAAAGTCTCCACTCACACATCAAAATTTTAACTCACAGGAAAAGTGAAACATTTCTTGCTACCAACAACTTAAAACACTGAATCAAATTAAAAATAAACATCGTAAAGAGCAAAGGTATACGACTGGTGACATTACACTCCAATAACTTAAGATAAAAAAAATAATAAGAAGAAGGCGAAGAAAGGGTTTAATAAGTGAGTAGGAAAATTGCCAGCGGAGCATGCACTCAATCCCAATTGAAGTAAATACTGAATTCCACTTCCTCATAAATTAATTGATCATGCTGCATACATCTTTGCAATCGGCAATTGTTTGCTAAAAAATATCGCTGGTACTCCTAAGTTTTTAATTGTTTGAAGAATCTATACATGAACACTTGAGTTGTCACTGAACCTATATTGTGCTTCTTATTCTTTGTGTTTTAATTCAAATATTATGGTAAGTGTATCGAATTTCCTTATAATTCATAATTTTAAGAATGAAATTTTTGTATTGTGTTTAGCGGTGTTGAGAAAACTGTAATAATGGAGCATCAGAGTTTCAGATTTCAAAAAGTTATCAGCAATTGTTTGGAGCCGATTCCCATAATACATTTGAGAAATAAATCGAAAAATAGCTAAAAGAGCCGTATTTAACTAGATTCAAGTTCACACTCGACTGGAATATAAACTGTATTTCTTGTCACAGCGTATAGGTTTTAGCATTTATTTTTGTTTTGAGTTTCGTTTCATGGGTGATATATTAATGGAGTCAGGATTTCATGCATTTGACTGTATTACCATATGTATAAGAGAAGCTAAAGAATAGGAAATAATGGTTAAATGTGCTGAAATAGAGGCTCTACAGTTGAAATATGACAATTTCAACATTCAGAGGAAACTTAGAGAGGTAACCGGCAGATGTAGACATAATACAATGAATAAACTATTGGACAGTGGGGAAAACGTCATTGTTGATACTCAAGATATCAGAGATGCATGGAAGAGACACGTAGAACAACTGTTCTCAGATAGCCGTCCGGAACCTCCACGCTTTGAATGTGAAACAGGTCCAAGCATTTTAATGACTGAAGCACAAGCTGCAATAATAGGAATGAAGAATGATAAAACTCCAGGCCCTGACAAGGTAAATGCAGAATTTTTTAAACTGCTTGATGAAGATAGTACAAAGTGGTTGACATCAGTGTTCAATGACATTCTACAACTCTGGCAGAATTCCTCAAGATTGGCTCAGATCAGAGTTTATTACATTACCAAAAAAATCCGGAGCTATGTCATGTGGTGACTACAGAACGATCAGCCGTTTATGAGTAGTGTTGCCAGTTCCAGGTTGTTTAAAATCGGGACCGAAGGTCAAAAAAATCGGTATTTAGGATTACAAATCGGGAAAACTCCACAAAAAATAGGTTCTTATATATTTCACGTTAATTTTTATAATTTATGGAGGACAGGGGTAATTTCTACAAGTATTTGTCTATCATATGAAGGGAACTTATGAACCTTATTACTAGATATTATAGTACTAGTAAGTACTTTGACTAAAGTACTTATTTTTTGATAAAATTGTACTTAAGTGTTGGATTTAATTACTTTAATCACAGTTTTCTTTTATAACGAAATTATAAAATTCGCTACAAAACAAATGGAATCTGCTTTTAATTTGTATCTCTGCTCTGAAATCCTCGAGTGATTATTGGAGCTCTTAGAGCAAATAATATTAGCGTAGGTTAATTTCCTTTCAGCTGCCGCGTTTGAAACCGGTATTCATGCCTTGAAAGCAAATGTTCAAATTCATACGGTTACTAAAAGTTTTTTTTTTTTTTTTTAACCTCTAGCTCGTTTGGCATAGTATGAGAAATGACTATAAAAGTTTGAGGATAAAATTCTCCAATTTACTCTTACAAAATGTGTGCAGGACATCCCAATGATATAATTTGATTATCATGGTGCAGTAACTGGAAAAATTTAGTTGCGGTTTTCCATGGTTTCCCCAAATCACTCCAGGCGAATGCCGGGATGCTTCCTTCAAAATCGCCATGGCCGAATTCCTTCCAGTTTCTTGTTCCCAGTCCCATTCAACCTCAAATGACCTTAGTCATCGACGAGGCGTAAAGCAATAAGTAAAAAAAAAATAAAAAATAAAATAAAAAAAAGTACGATCTAACTTTGATACATAACCAAATGAATATCACTTCTACTTGATTGTTGGGTGCTCATCTAATCAGTGTTAAAAATACTATCAGCGATTTTGTTAAACTGACAATCCCTTCTTTTTTCTTGTTTTCGTGACATTTCTGTTGTTTTGCCATGCCATTTTTGCCATCATGAAATATGCCAAACTGTTTTCGGAACAATGTGCATGTTAGTGGGGTAAATTGTACCATAAGTGGTCACTAGCACTGCTCGTTGCATGCGATGCGTCTGACGTGGACACGCGATTTACTTTTTGCGATAAGTGATGGGGTTTTATCACTTAGCTAACAAATCGAAGGTATATCGGGACGCGTCCACAGACCCCTGAAAATCGGGACGTCCCGCGCAAATCGGGACACCTGGCAATGTTACTTATGAGCCATACATTAAAACTCTTTCTGAAGGTTATTCACCGAAGGATATATAAGCTCTGTGAATAGTATGTATTACCTATACAGTTCGGATTCACAAATGCAGTTGGAATACGAGAAGCTCTGTTTAGCATCTAAGTACTATTTAAACGCTGCATATATATAAATTGTGATGTCTATGCTTGTTTTATAGATTATCAGAAGGCCTTTGACAGGGTAAAGCATCAGAAAATGATAGAAATTTTAGAAAGTATTGGCTTGGATGACAAAGACCTCAGAATTATTGTTAACCTGTACTGGAACCAGTCTGCTCATGCGAGACTGAAGGGAGAAAATACGGATGAAGTAAAAATTAAATTTAATTTTTTAATTTAATTTAATTGCAATGGAGCACACGCTCCGGTGGCAATTTCCCTACACACCCAACTTCCCCCTATCCTACACTCACCTACACTTGCCCTCTACAAATTCTTTTAACGTTTTAGGTACGTTATTCATCATTCCCCTTGGTAACTCATTCCAATCCCTGACACCCTTACCTAAAAAAGAAAATCTTCCCACACCCTTGTGCCTGAAATCGAGTGCCAGCTTGTGGTCATGATCATCTTTTCCCTTCCATGCACTACTTTTCATACCTACTGCAATATCTTTCCATGCCTCATCACCAGTATACGCCCTGTACACTCCCATTACCCTCCTCATCCTCCTCCTGTCTTGCAATGAATCCCATTCCAGCTCCTTTATCATGTCTGTCACTGATTGCATTCTGCGATTATTTCCAGAAACAAATCTAGCAGCACTTCTTTGCACCTTCTCCAACTCCTGGAATTCTTCGTGGTGTAAGACAAGGTTATATCCTGTCCCCCTTATTATTTAATATCTACTCAGAGTATATCTTTAGGGAGCCGTTGAGTGATGTGGAGAAGGGAGTGCTGTTGAATGGAAACTGGATAAACAATATTCGTTATGCAGATGTCACACTCATTTTTGCAGATAGTCAGGAAAGCTTACAATATCTAATAGATAGAGTATCACAAAGCAGCCACGAATACGGACATGACATTATTATAAATAAGACAAAAGTAATGGTCACTGGCAAAAACAACAACTTCCCAATGACATGTTATGATTAACAGAAGACCATTGAATGTGTGGCAAGGTATACGTATGTTGGCACCACAGTAAATAGCCAATGGGATCCATCTGATGAAATGAAGGCACGTATTGGTAAAGCCAGGGCTACTTTCAGTAAAATGAATAACCTTTTTAAAAGCAGTAATTTATCAATTACCACGAAGATGAGACTCCTGAGCTGCTATGTAGTTCTTTGTCCTCCTGTATGGCGTTGAAACGTGGACATTAACAGAAACTATCAGTAACAGGTTAGAAGCTTTGGAAATGTGGCTGTATCGAAGAATGTTGAGAATACCATGGACAGACAGTACCACAAATGCTGAAGTGCTCCACAAAATGAAAAAAGATATCGAAATACTGACCACCATAAAAACACGGAAGCTGCAGTACCTTAGCCACATCATGAGGAATAATAGCCATTATGAACTCCTGCAATCTGTTCTCCAGAGGAAAATACCAGGAAAGAGAGGTGCTGGTAGAAGAACTTCTTTGTTAAAAAATCAGAGAACTTGGACCTCCAAGACAACTACGGAGCTAATCCAAGCATCAACCAGCAGTGACGAGACAGCAAAGATGGTTGTCCGACATCCGGAACGGATAGGGACCAGAAGAAGAAGATTGCTCCGTTGGTTCCTACAGCTATTGCTGATCTGTTCCAACTTTTAACTCTTCTCTGAGGTCTGCAACAACAACAAAATCAGAAACTAACAACTGAGGGATTTTGTATTTCCAAACAGATTAGTATTATGACTTTATTCAAATTAATATAGCACAACGTTGCATGTAGTAAAATTAATTCCTTGGACACGAAAGTGACAGCAAAAATACCTCCCTAAAAATCGAATGTCGCGGGATTTGTAGACCTTTTTTTAGCTCTACCATTCTACAAGAATTTCAAAACCTCACGTGAGATTTTCGTTGACCCTCTCCCCCCAATTTCACCTCACGTAATTAATGGACGCCCCTAACGCTCTGGCCTCGAATTCGGGAGGACGCGGGTTCGAATCCCCGTCTGGGCATCCAGATTAAAGTTTACCGTGGTTTCCACAGATCACTCCAGACGAATGCTGGGATGGGTCATTCAGAAAAGCCATGGCTGAATTCCTGCCCGTTCCTTACTTCAGGTCCTTCCCCACATCTAATGATCAAAAAGGTTAGGGAGCACGCTGGAGTAAGCCAATATTTAGTGTAATTGTGATGTTTCTGGTCAATTGTAATAGATATTGTATAGAATTTGGTCACTTAGACGCTACGCTCAGTATAGTCGATGGTAAGTATTTGCGTGTCTGAAAAAAAAAAAATAATAATACTAGGAGAAAATACAGCTTTAGCCAAAACATAAAATAAACTCAGCTATTGTTTTAAACAATGAAAAACTTTCATCTGCATTACGAAGCTATGCCGTGCATGCGGAAACAATACACAAAACCGCTACATACAAAGAAACAAATAGCTGACTCATTTTTCTTTCTTTTGGCTTTACGCCTCGTCGACGTCGTGGTCTTTAGAGGCGAGATAGGACTAGGGGCAAGGAACTGGAAGGAAATCGGTCATGGCCTTTTAAAGAAAGCAACACGGCATTCGTCTGGAGTGATTTGGAGAAACCATGGAAACCCAATGTCGGATGACTGAACGGGGATTCGAATCCGTATCCTCCCGAATGTGAGGCCAGAGCGTTAACAACTCACCCACCACGATCGGTATGAGAAATAATTGGTGCAACGTGAAAAAGCTATTTATACAGAGAAAACTTAGGTATAAAGCAATCGTAGGTTTAGACAATTGAAGCCACCAGCAGCAACATTAGCGGACTTCAGACACTTCTCATTAAAAATAACATTCGTCATCAATGTCAATGCTTTGCACACGGAATGAGTGATTATGGAATGTGAGGAGAAATCGCACAAATTTGAAACAGAGAAGATTTAAACAATCACAGCCGATGTCTTGTTGCTGCAGTTCACGATTTTGTGTTTTAAGCCTGTCTCATAATCCGCCGCACAAATTAATTCTTTAGTTAAGTTTAAACAATATTACTGCTGAATACAGCGTACACAAGGTGGAATACGTGTACACAAAAAGCTTGATGACAATACGAAAGATACAGCTCAAACGAAAATACTGTTAAAAACCAGCGTGAGGTGAGAGGTCCTTCATGCCTCTTTTGTTTTGCATAACAATTCCCAATTTTACAAACCGCACAATGGCCGACTACAACGAGCAACGCCTCTGTCGGCAGCCAGCGGAACTACTGCAGTTTCACGCTGATGCCGACTTTCTGTCGGGACAGATTTTACTCCATCCAAACTTTCTGGCTTGCGCAAACGTCACACCTGCTTTCACACGCGACGATTTAGTCGCACGAACTGGCCTGCGCGAGCCAGTATGTGAGCTCTGGCCTCGTCGCACACACAGATTAGTTCCTCAATGA